>BQNB010021444.1:0-64259 GCA_026074375.1 Tanacetum coccineum | reverse complement strand
ATTTAATATTTAATTGTATAATATAAGTAATTAACTTATAATTATTTCGGCAAAATACATATATATAATAACTAATTATTTTTCTTGCATAATATAAGATATTTTAATCTTATATAAATTTTATACTTGTCACATGATGTACTTTATAATTTATAACACTTGATTGAATTTTATTCATGCTTTTATTAAATTTTCTGACATTAGGGGTATTTTGGTAATTTTGCACTTGTTCTGATTTTAGGATTTTACAAGCGTAGTCTACTGAGCAGCCCCCTTATAGGCCTGGCGGCCCCCAGATATATTTGGGACCACCGGGACCGCCCTCAGTGACCGTTGGGTTTTCATGCCTATAAATAATGCTCCATTCCCAGCAGAACATAAGACCTCTTTGCATGAAATTTTTAGATAACTTTCTCTCTCTAAAATCTTCTTTCTCTCTCTAAATCTCTTGATCACTAACATTCTTAGATCTTATTCCGTGTAAGATAAATCCTCACGGATCTGATCGATTTTGGATATGAGATAACTTTGTAACCTCTGAGTATATGATACGTGAAAACCATAGTGTGAACATGAGATAGCTGAGGAGGTAACGCCAAACGATAGGAAACCTCACCAACGCGATCAAGAATTTCAAATGGTCTTATGAAACGAGGACTAAGCTTGCCCTTAATACCAAACGCCTTGACTCCAAGTGTAAGGTTGTACTTTCAAGCAATCATGCTCACCAGGCTGGAACTCTAATGCTTGCGATGCTATCGCCGTAACTCTCTCATGACGAGTGTGAGCTTCCTTAGCTTTTCAAAGTCTATTATTTCATGCTTACAACTTTTATTTTTTATTAAGAGATTTAGATTATTATTGTAGTAATCACGTTTCTTAATCATTATTAAGCATTTATTATTTACAAGAAAAATCTAAAAATTGCATACAAACGGTGCCAGTAGGTAAACACAAGACTATATATCCTGTTTTAAACAGTACTGAAATACTTGTTTGAACCAGTTACGCAATCCACCCTTCTTGCCACCTTTGAATCACATCTTGAAACGGTTAAAAAATTAAGTCCTTGTTTAGAGTGGGTCACCCTCTTTCCATATGATTGGAAGTTTATCACAAATGAGTGACTTTGCAGGTATTTTGCGGACAATGGAAGGAAAGAATGAAAACATTTTCATTTAGAGGAGATTCAAATTGGCTTGGGTTTAGTAAGGTAATAATGCTATCTTAGTATCTTCCGCTGCAACATTTCAGCTCTATTCATTATTTTCTATTTTATAAATGTGCTATTCCGGCTTTATCTCAACAACATTTAACAGAACAAGTGCACATTTTTAACGCTGTTTAAAGGGAACCACTAAATGAAATAGAGTTAGGTGTTGTAAATAATAAAAATCTTTTTTATACTTATTATTTGGGATGGTAGATTATAATCATGTAAAGTTTGGTCCATAAAGTTTGTTTTTTACATTTAAATTCGAGTAACAGACATTTCAAGTAAGATCAAGACTCCATCTGGGCGGATTACTTGCAGGTTATTTTTAGTGGGAAGGCCCAACCCAACTGAACCCTTAGATTCTGCATTATATGATTACACCTTTTGTTACCCCAACCCTTTTGACCAGCTAGTTTTTGCCACCTCTAATGACGGAATATGGTAGCTTTTGATTCTGAAATTCGAATCCCTATCCTTAGATAAAGATCCAATTTTGATTTGTGTGAATATCATTATTTTTAGCTTGTTGGGGGCTGTCTCATTTTAATTATCTATATATTTGCAGTGTCAGAACAGAGATGTCTTGGGAGGATGGTGTGATTCAGGTAGTATTTTTTTAGCTGATGTAGTCGAAGGTAAAGAAAAATGAAGCTAAGGTAGTTGTTATAGATTAACTATTATTTTTTTAGTCCTCGTATTGTGAGAGTGTTAATGTAGCACTAGCTGTGCACACAACTGTAGAGCAAGGATATACACTCTTTGCATGGCTATGTCAAACTATCTTTTTATGGTAATATTAGTTCATTTTTCGAGTGAAAGATGGTGTCTGTGAACTCATGGTAACGTTTTCAATGATTATAATCGTGAATTTGTTTGTCAAGTTTGAACATGTTAACATTGTAGACAAAATCTTAGGCTGTTATTTAGTACCTCTAACTTAGGAAAAAAAATAGAGCTGACATATGAAAATACTAGTATGACTTGAGAATAAGTTAGTCATTTCTTACATGATGACATACTCCTTGTGAAGCTTGTATCTGTAAGTTCTGGCATGGTTAGATGTACTAATGGGTGATTCTTGTCTACTTATAACTGAGATCTCTTTCTCTTCAGTTGACCCTAATTTCCCACATACAAAGGGTTAATTAGGAGGTGACTTCCTATATATACTTCTGAAATTTTGTGATCTTTAGCTTGATGCAAGGTGACGTCCTTTTCAGCATAAAGGCTATGGTTCATGTATCACTAAAGGTGGCAACGTCGGCCCATATACTAATTAATAGGTTGCTTTGAGCTGTATTGTATCTTAATGGGTGGCCAGTTCAGAATTGTTTGAATCAAGCTGGATTTGAACTTGAAGCGTCTCACATTTTAGAGATGATCGGCACCATGTTTTTTAGCACTTGGCCACCCCTACCCTTAGAGAGGTTATTCATCTATTTTTTTTCTAGAGAAAAAGAAAAAAAAGAAAAAAAAAATCCACAACACGTGTTTTGATTCGCTTAAATTACCCAATTTATCGCTTAGCATGATGCGAATCATTAAGCTGCGCATCTTGTTACCTCTCTAAGTCACAGACAAAACCATGGTAAAGTCGAAGAGCGTTATAGCAGACAATGTAATTGAGGCAAAGACAGATCAGGTTAGTTGTTCCAGATGTATTATTGTTTTATGGTTGTGTTCCTAAATGTTGCATTAGCGGGTTAGAACAAGGATAAGCCCCCTATCAAAGTTACATGATATATCCATGTAGAATTCTGATAATATTGGCCAAATTGTGTGAACTCACTGTAACATGTTTAGTGTTATTGATAGATTCATTGAACGATAAATTTCAAGAAATCTTTGAATGCACAAAGAATTCATGGTCAAAATGTGTATGCTACAAAAGGGGGAGATTATTTAAATTTAAAACATAAAAAAAAAAACTTAAATATATTTTTCTAGATTCTAGTATAAATGTTTCCAAAAGGATCATTGATTTAGTCTTATAATGTATTACCAAATGTATACTCATGACGGGTCTGGAGGAGACAACTATGGTCAATATTTGCAATATAGACTATTTCCTGGATTGTCATTATCTAGAATTGACATCAAACAATCACAAATTTCTTTTAGAGTTAATTGCAGTTTTGGTCCCTGTGGCATGGCCAAACTGCAGGTTTGAGACTCAACCTTTTGAAATTGCAGTCAACGTCTTTATTTTCAAGTTTGAGTTGCAGGTTTTGTCCTCGGGCGGGGACCAAACTTGCAATTTGGCCAAACCACAAGGACCAAAAATGCAACCCAAAAGGACCAAACCTGCGACCCAAACTTGAAAATAGAGACGTTGACTACAATTTCGAAAGATTGGGTCCCAAGCTTGCAATTTGGCCATACCACAGGGACCAAAAATGCAATTTACTCTTTCTGTTATGGAGTGTAAGATTCAACTTTCTTAGTGTATGTGTTATGTGTGATCGTAAATATATAGTTCATATTTAGACTTGGTTAGTTCAAAAGGCCAAAATAGCGTTTTGTCCCTCAGCTAGCGTAGCGTAACTCAATAATCATAAAAGATCAAATGCTCGACAAAATGTTATCACACAATCGTTGATGGTGGTTTGAGGCATGCGTGCTACTTTAGTCATGCGTTGAATTATAAACGCGTGACATGTTACTTAAAAAACTCGGCTGGGAAGCTAAATAACAGCCATTTCGATCAAAATGTTCGAATATGACAACTTATGGATGTTTGGATTGAAATTGGTTCAAAGATGGCAATTTATGGAGTTTTTCTTCATCTCTGACCATACTCTTCAAAATCTTTAAAATTGAAGTATAAAAAATGTACATTCATGTTCCAAAAATAATTCATCTTGGACCATATACTCCAAGCTTTAAATTCATACTTTTTTATAGTCGCTTAATTAAAGAATCTAAACTAATCGTTAATGAGAAATCAAATAGTAATAAGAGTAAAGTGCAAAAATCATCATGTGGTTTCTCAAAAAACTGTCTCACGTTCCTCGTAAAAATTTGCCCAAAACACATCCCTCCGTCAATCTTTTGAGGCACGATACATCCCTTGACTAACGGTGCAAATTTTTTTCCCGTTAAGTACCAATGAAGGTCTTAAAGGAGGATATTGTTGTCTTTTTTTCATACAGGGATGTATGGTGAACCTTTGTTTTAAAATATATTTTTTTGTTTTTTAATTTTAAAAAAAAAATATTCTTTTCACATTATTATTCGTAAAAAAAAATTATTTTTTTAAAAAAAATTAAAAAAAAAAAAGTTCGCACTTCCCTCAAATCTTAATTTTTTTTAAATATTAAATTTTAAAAAAATATAAATTTTTTTTAAATTTATAGAATTTTAAAATTTTTATAAATTTCGAAATTTTTTGTAAGAAATTTAAAATTTAAAAATTTTTTAAGAAATTTTTAATTTTTTTTGTACAAAAAATTTTAGAAAAAAAATTTCGCCTTTTTAAAAATTTTTAAAATTTTATAAAACTTTTTAAAAAAATTATATATTTTAAAAAAAATTAAGATTGAGAGAATGTGCGGGAAATTAGTTTTTAATTTTTTTTTTTAAATTTAAATTTTTTTTACCGAATAATTATGTAATTTTTTTTAAATAAAAAACAATAATAAAAAATAAAGGTTCACAATAATTCCTTGTACGAAAAAAGCAACAATACCCTCCTTTAAAAACCTTTTTTAGTACTTAACGAAAAAATTGCACGTTAGTTCCAAGAGATGTACCGTGCCTCAATACACTGACCGCGTGATGTATCGTGGCTCAAAAATTGACGGTATGGGATGTGTTTTGGGCAAATTTTAACGAGGAGTGAGACCGTTTTTGAGAAGAAACCACAGGGATGATTTTTGAACTTTATTCACTCTTAACCTAATGGCTTGGACAATTGGCAAATGCTCCCCCTTGATTGGGGGCATCAAGAAATCGAGTAAACGGAAAAGTGCTACAAAACAAAGTTAGTACGAAGATTGCACATATATATAATGATGATAGATTATTATGCTAAGATGTATGACACTCGGAATAGGTGGCCGAACCGTCATAATAATTGTGTCATATCAAAGCATAAGAAAGCATTAAAGTCATTAATGATAACATAGGACAAAGGTGGAAAGCCGGAAACTCAAACTTCAGGCTCCCAATTATGCGATAAACTTGAATAACGTAAAGAGTCTAACGGACGAAACATGTGTCCAAGGGATAGTATAGACCATCAAAGTTGTCTGCGATTATAAATGAAAGGAAGCTAATTAGGTCACTTCCTAAGCACACACTCTTCATGAACAAATCTCTAGTATGAATACCTGCCGTATAAGAAAGAGAAAGGAAAATACGGTGTGAGCATAACGCTCAGTTGAACGGATATTTAATATCATGTAATGTAATAAGCATGAATCCTGGATAATAAGTATAAAGCAGCGAGAGAGAGCAAAGTGATCATGAGGAAAACCTGGTGAATACGTCATGCAGGAATTGGAAATAACATGTAAGACATAGGGTAACGTGAAGTCAAAGATGTCATGACGATATCATGGATTAGTTTAACAAAATTAATAGGAATGCCCACAGAGCTATTATAATCATACATGTCATAATAATTATGTCGTGAATAATGCATATTAATAGTAGGGGGCTGCCTCATCATGTAACTTGAGGGGGTGACCTCTTATAATAATATGGGTTGGAGGGTATCAGCTCCAATGTGATGGGATGTAGAGCACACACAACCATATCACGTTCGATGACGTGTAAAACTTTTGTAACTAGGATTGCACCCTTAAGCCCATTTGAATTATAATGGAGACCAAACATGAAATTATCCTGGTAACATGAAAAGGGACGCGCGTGAAATCACTCTCAAACGCACGAAAGAGTCGTGACACAGGTTAATAAACCTCATGTTGTCACAAGTCATGGTACCTCCGATGAAATAGGTGTTAAGTCATGGATTTCTTAATGGTCATGCGTATATATAACTCGGGACATTAGGATAAGTCATGAAATCAAACATGTTATCGGTCATGGCAAAAGCATAAATGGGGATAGCATAGGCAGTTCTGGGGATGAATCATGAGAGAAAGATGTCCTTACCTGAAAGGACGGAATATCCGTACCTTATGTCCAGCAGTAACGGAAAGAGTTGGATTCGAAGGATTGGAAGCTACTCCTGTTATGCGGGAATCTACTGTTAATGGACATATCATAGTTACTTGTTCATGATTAAGGTTACTTCCATTTTTTATTTGTAACTTTCTATTTTTTAGTTAATTTATATTTTTAGTAACTTTCTATTTTTAGTAACTTTCGATTTTAGTAAATTTCTATAAGTAGCAGGTATTCCTTGATTAGTACGTTCCATAATTAACACTATCTATGATTAGTATGTTCATGATTAGTATTCTTGTTATATGAGGTACTTTTCCAAAAAATAGCAGCTTCTAAATTATAGTAAGTTTATAAAAAATAGACTGTCCTGAATTAACTTTCCATAATTGATAACTTCCTGATTTTAAAGTTTCCATTATTACACTTCCCAAACACAATAGACTTTCTTAAAATAGACTTTACAAATATTGCAGGTTTACTATATATAGTAAGTTTCCATAAATTAGCATTGTTTCTATAATAGCAGGTTTCATAAATAGCAGGTTTTCTTATAAATAGCAGGTTTCTATATATACAGGTTTTCTATAATAGAATGGTTCTATTTATGCAGGTTGTTCTATAAATAGCAGGTTTCTATATATAGCAGGTTTCTATAATACAAGGTATTCTATAATTAAACTGAAATTTATTTAAGCTTTTATAAGATTTTCTTGCAATTAGGGTTATTTTGGTAATTTTTCACTTATTGAAATTTTTAGGTTTTACAATCTCTTCCCCCCTAAAAGGATAAAAGTCGTCCTCGAATTAGAAACATGATACGACTGAAAGAACATACCAAAATCATGGTAAGAAATGATGGATAAGGAAGTCCGTATAGACTCATTCGGTCTCCCAAGTGGCTTCCCGCTCGGGATGATTCCTCCAAAGAATTTTGACAAAAGGATTCGTCTTGTTCCTCATGACTTGTCCTGACGGTCTAAGAGTAGATCAGGCTCTTCCGTATAGATTAAATCCTCGACGGATCTGATCGATTGGATAAGAGGACATCGTGAAGAGGATGATACTTTGTAACCTCTGAGTAATGATACATGAAACAAATTGTGTACTGAGATAGCGATGAGACGGTAACGCAACGATAGGAAACCTCACCAACGCGATCAAGAAGTAATTCAAATCGGTACCTATGAAACGAGGACTAAGCTTGCCCTTTGTATACCAAAACGCTGACTCCACGTGTAGGTGACACTTTCAAGAAAACTGTTCACCGGCTGGAAACTTCTAACGCTATGCGATGGTCTGTCGGCGTAACTCTTCTGACGAGTAGAGCTTCCTTAAGCTTTTCCATATGGGCACGGGCGACACTTTTCATAGTCACTAATCATCTCCGGACATCAAGAATTACCGTTCACCCGACCTGATCCAACAAATAGGAGCACGAATTTCTTACATACAGCACCTCGAAAGGAGGCATTTAATGCTCGCATGCAACTGTTATTGTAGGGCAAACTCTACAAGACATTATATCTAGTATCCAATTTCCTGCCCATTCTAAAGCACATGAACGTATACATATCTTAATGTTTGAATGTTTACGCCTCGGTACTGTCCGCGCTTGGTTCTCAGGATGAAATGCATTTTAGTACTAGAACATTTGAGCTCTGGGTCCCAAACTTTACTTAAACTTTCAGATAATCGAGAACGTGAAAACGTGGATCTCTATCTGATCCTACAGGATTCGATGATGGAAGTCCGTCTTTAATCGTAACAATTTCTTGTTGGATACATTTCTGCTAATTCTACTAACGGGTGATCCTTTACGGATAGGAATGAAAAGTGCCGGATTTTGTCAATGCGACGCTCGCTCGACAACCCAGGATAGCAGTCGTGTCTGCCCTCTGAGTCCGTGGTACCCACTTCGGGGTGGTACACAAAATCCTTATGGATATTCGTTCCCACTTCCAAACAGGAATCTCTAACGGTCTGCAATAGTCCCCTTGCTCGTTGGTGTTACAATCTTAAATCCTGCTGACATGGGTTATTCACTTGGACACGCAACGTTAGCCTCATCGGCTTAATAGCCTACGCACAAAAGTGTTGCTTGAGATCGCACGATTACACTTCGTTCGAAACTGGATGAATCGCAAGATTGGAGAAACTTATGAGCCTCAGTGGTCAAGTCTTCACGAAGTGTAGGATCCTTCTGTTACGCATAATTTACGATACCTGCATAAAAATGCCATCGCTCATCAACGCACGAAACTCGGTTCTGCTTGTTTAATTATTCTTGAATATATTGCCCCAGATTTCTTCCGTCATCCTTTTGAGTCTGTCTTGATCTGTGACATTTGGTTAGGTCTCAAACCCTCAGGACTTAGCAGAATCCACTATCGTCCTGTCACGATCACATACAATTCGATTCTCCAAACGACTCCAGGTCAACGAATAATCACTTCTTCCATCTTTGCATACCAGCTATCTCAATTTACCAGAATTCCTACGCAAAGCATCGCCACTCCTCTATTTGTCTTTACCCGGATGGTACTGAATGTTGGTGTATATCCTTCAATAACTACAGACAAATCGACCCTCTGTCGCTATTTATTCTCGCTTGAAAGTGAAAATATTTGAGAATCTTTATGTATGGTAAAATTTCACATGATTCGCATAAAGATAGTGTCTCCAAATTTTGAGAGCGAAGACACGACTGCTAACTCCAGATCCTGAGTAGGATAGTTCACCTATAGGGCTTTAGTCTGTTCGCTGAGGCATAGGCAAATCACTTTACCGTGATGCATGAGTACCACACCCAAGAACCCTTCTTAGAAGCATAACTGTAAATCTGTGAATTCCACCCTGTATCCAGATGGGAGAGTAGTTAACGCTAAATAATTTAAGATAGGGCGGAAAACCAACGCTTTCTTAAGCTCTTCAAAGCTCTTTTCTTCGCTCTTCGTTCCATACAAAACTTCTCGCCCTTTGCATAAGCTTAGTTAAGGGTAAGGCTTAAATCGTGGAGAAACCCTCTTTCGAATCTGCTGGTAATAACTGTATCCAAGAAACTCAGTACTTTCGGTCACGACGGTCGGTCTTGGCCATTTGGTGATAGCCTCAACTTCGCCGGATCCTTTAGTAATTCCTTCTGTTGAAACAATGTGACCCAGAAAATGCCACTTACTCATCCAAAATTCGCACTTGGAAAACTTGGCATATATTTTCCCTGTCGTAAAAATCTGTAGAAACACGGGCGGGAGATGCTACCTCGTGTTCTTCTTTACTACTTAAGAGAGGATGACCAGAATATCATCAATGAACACGGACGGAACTTGTCCAAGAATTCATGAAAAACTTGGTTCATCAAGTCCATAAATAAGCTGGGTGCATTCGTGAGACCAAAGGGCATAACCAGAATTTCATAATGACCATAACGTTGTGCGAAAATCAGTCTTGGGACATGTCTGCTTTTCACTCGCATCTGATGGTACCAGATCGTAAATCAATCTTAGAAAAATGTTTAGCGCCCTGGAAGCTGATCAAATAAATCATCTATACGTGGAAGGGGATAAGATTACGATATGGTGATTTGTTCAATTCCGGTAGGCGATACATAATCTCATGATACGTCCTTCTTCTTGACAAACAGAACGGTGCACCCAGGCGATACACTCAGGCGAATAAAACCTCACTCCAACAACTCCTGTAACTGATCCTTCAACTCTTTTAACTCAATCGGTGCCATGCGATAAGGAGCTTTGGAGATTGGCTCAGCTCCAGGAATAAGCTCAATGTTAAACTCAACATCGCGAATAGGAGGTATTCCTGGAAGTTCTTCTGGAAATACGTCCTGAAATTCAGAAACAATCGGCTGATCATGAATAGAAGAAACGTCAGAAGTCGTGTCATGAATGGTAGCCAGAAAACCTTCACAGCCATGCGATAGTAAGGTACGTGCTTTTAAAGCGGAAATGATCTTCATAGGTTTTCCTAGAAATGAACCATGATAAATAAATTCAGGAGTATGAATATCGCCGAATATAACACGACAGGAATGACAGTCAATCGTAGCACGGTGTATTGCTAACCAGTCTATACCCAGAATTATGTCAAATTCACACATATCCAAGGGAAGTGCATTAACTAAACGAATCTTGTCATCAAACTGTAGAGGAAGATCTCTATATACATGGGTAATACGTGCGGAGTCTTTCATGGGCGTGGATATACATAATACATGATCAAGTAATATAGGTGTCATAGTAAAACATGAGGCAAACTTGGTAGATATCACAGAATGTGTCGCACCCGTATCAAATAAAACAAACACTGCACGTCCGAATATAAATAATGCACCAGTGATGGTACCTGAAGTATTGGCGGCCTGATCCTGAGTAAGTGCAAAGACACGGCCTGATGCGTCTGGCTTCTTGTCAGCATGACCAGACGAACTAGCACCAGTGTTCTTCTTGCAGTCCCGCTGAAGATGACCAGCCTGGCCACATTTGAAGCAAGTACCAGCAGCACGACGACACTCTCCTGGGTGTCTACGTCCACATGTGTTGCAAACAGGGTGAGTATAACCCTCAGAGGGTACCCTGGACTGCTGGGAACCTGATTCAATGATAGATCGTGAGACATGAACTTTGAGACATATAGAGAATAAACTTGTTATTTCAAATGATTTACCCGAGTTGGTAGATCGGTGGGATTGCTGACCTCTGTTCCTTTGGTCGCGTCCAGCACCAGAATTCCTGTTACCATGACGTGATGTTAGATTCATATCATATAACAGATAAAGACGATAACGATTAAGATTTGACCTGTTGTTGTCACGAGAGTAGTTGTTGTTATTGTTGTTACGGTAGTTACCACCACCGCCCTGCCTGTCAGACCCTTGACGGTCATTTTTCTGATCATGACCCCGGTAACTATTCTGCTGAGTGGCCGACTGATATCGGTCTCCACTCTTATGCCTGGAGAATAGTTGAACGGTACATATTATAAGGATAAGGAGGTAAAACATAAAACAAGGTCGTAAAGATTTGATTACTGAAGGTTTACCTCTTGTCTGAACGTTCGGACCTATCATAGTCATCCCGGTCACGAAGGATCTCTAAGTTGCGTGCAGCATCCGCAACCTGAGCAACGTCTGTAAACTGTATACACTGACATGGTCGAGATTGACTTATGAAACCCCAACGAAAGTTTCTTCCCTGCTCTTCTGCAGTACCAGCAGCCTTCCAAGAAAACCACTAGGTCCGAAGGAAACGCTGCTGTACTCATTACTATTTTCACTTCCCTTTGGCGGATGGAATGACTTTCTCTTCAAGCGCTCTTGCCTCGCTTCAAGGGAAAAACTTGAAGAAGAACAGCTCTTTGAAAGCTGCCAAGATCAAAGTAAGGACCCATTCATCTCCTCCTTTAGACTGCTTTATAGCCTTCCAACCAACCATCGCGCGCCTCGAACTTATACACTCCAATCTGGTCTTAAAAGCATCATTACAATCCAGCACTCGAAGGCTCTCCAGATGGGAGATTTCCCAAAAATTTCTCAGCATCAACAGGGGCTACTGCCTTCTCGAACATCGAGGTTTCTGCTTATTGAAGCGCTTAAAGCCAAGTAGGAATAGGTGACGTATGGAGGATACCACCCAAGTTACAGCACCATGCGGTACCTCTTCCGAACCTGTCTCGCGATATCTGTTGGAGCATGGCATCCACGACGTGCCTGGAACGGCCGCAGCGAGTTTCAGCATCAGTACGAGTTGTTTCACGGTTCGTTTGAAGTACGTATATAATAATAACAACTCAAATGCAAATTCTAAACCGAATGCCTTTAAACCAAGGAAAAAAGTCAAAAGCTAACACAAGAGGTAAATATAGAAGAACAATAATAATCATGTTAAAAAGATTCCGGAAAGATATCCGTGTCGTATGTCCCAAACATGGCTGCAATTTTGAAATTTATCCTGGTTTGATAAAATTAAATTAGAAACACGATATAATTTAAAAACTAAAGTTTAATTAAATAAAAACCTAATTTAATCACTGGAAATAATATATGAAATGGGATCTTAAAAACTACGGAAACAAAAAGTTAGTTTATAAGGAAATCCGTAAAAATTAAATCTAAAAATTAATATACGGGATCAGAATATAGGTATCGAAACCTAAATAATTAAAAATTAAGAAAATAAATGCAAAATTAAATTAAAATTCAATTTAAATTCGAATAACTTAATTTTGAAAAGAAAAGAAAACAGAACTAAAACAGAGGGCGTTTAATGTAAAACGAAAAGAAACGGTGAAAACTTACCCGTAAAAAACGGTCCTAAAACAGGGGGGGGGGGTTAAATTAAGAAAAATAAGCTATACTAAATTTTATATTTTCCTAGACACTAAATGACAAAAGAAAATTTTGCAAACAGAAAAATATTTTTTCATTATTTTTGGATTTTTTATAACATTTTTAAAGATTAAATAACTAAATAAACTTAAGAAAAAAGACAAAAAAAATTAAAGTTATAAAAAAATCTGAAAAATAAAATGAAATAAAGAAAAAGTTAACAAATCTAAAAATATAAAAACCCTAAAAGTTTACTGATTTTATAAAAATAATTAAACTAATTTACATTTTAAACCTAAATTAATTAATAATAAAACCTAAAACTAACTGCTGTTTATTTTAAAGGGACTAACCCAAAATTTTGATAAAAAAAAAGGGTTAAATAAACAAGGACTAACGGGGCAACAGGCAACTAACTATGGGCATTAACATTGTTAACTATAAAAAGGGAAATTACACAAATGGTCCCTGAGTTGGACCCCGATTACAAGGTGGGTCCAACAGCTTATTAGACAAAACTTATAAAAGCAAACTTATTCAGGGGCTTAAGAGGAACATTTTTCAATAAAGAGGCAAATTATAAGCGAATCTCAAAGAATAAGCCGTAAATTGTGAGCGTTTGGGGCTTTCAAAATCTAAATAAGCTTTTTAGCTTATTTTCTCTCTTTTTGGGTTTAAAGGCACAATAGCTATAAAACGAAGGGAAATAGGCTCTAGGGAAAGGGGAAACCTAAATAAGCTATGTATCCTAGAAATAAGCCTAAAATAAGCTGGGCAGTACTGGCTAAAGTAACCGTTTTTTGAAAAAAAAACAGAAAAAGAGGTGAACTTTAAGGCCTAAATAAGCTAACTAAATGATGCCTAATAAGCTAATAAGCTTTTGAGGGTCTTTAAAGAACAACTAATAAGCTATAACTAAAAGCTAAAATAACTCAGGACTTAATACAAAATAAGCTAGATACAAGGGGCTGAATTTGGAGTCTAGCACCAGGGGAATTAAGGCAGTGAACAAAGGGGCTTTTTGAGCTTATTGAAATAAGCACAAATGAACTTTTTAGCCACAACAAAGCACAAACAGATAAAGAGTGGGGAGGCCAAATGAGCTATTTATCAAAACTTTTGGTTATCTAAGTGTTATAAGAAAAAGCTGCTGATAAATTGCTTAAAACTTGAGGGTTCTTAAAAAGATTGCAAAGCCAACTTTGACTTTATACTTGGTCAAGCCAAAAGGACAGAACAATGGTGTTGAGTAAACTGGCTAGAAACAACCACAACAATCACACAACTAGTGTCTTAAGCTGCTAAGCCTCTGAGCACTTTAAGCTCATTTTTACTTATTCAAATTTTGACAGAAACCACAAAGGACTTAAAAACTTATTTTAAAACTAAAGGTGGTAATTTTAATGGCTTAATTAACCCTACACACTCAGCCAAAGTTGGCTGAGTGTGCTTGACCCATGCTTTTTCCCTTTTTGACCCATTTTGAGACTAAACCAAACACCCCCTTAAATATATAAAATAGCTTTTTAACTGATTTTTGGGTAAAATAAGGCTGATATAAGTGATTACAAGTGAGGTTTAATCACTTTAAGACATTTTTACAAAAGTCTAAACAGGTTTAAACAACTAAATTCATATTTCAAATTTTAACAAATGCAATAACACAAAAACTCTTTATCTTTTATTAAAACTGGAAATAATACAACTTAAACTTGAAAAGAAACTGAGTACAATAATTTAAATGCAAACTTAAGTAAATTTTATACTAAGAAAATAAAAACGGGATTTTTTTTTTCTTTTTCTTGTTCTTCTTCCTTTAATAGGAGGTCTTTCAAAGACCTCTTTACTTGGGCTGTGCTTGGAGTGAGAGTAGTAAAAATCCCAGCAATCCTACCCTCCATTTTGGATCTTGACACAAGTCTCACATTGAAGGGGACTTCGGGGTTGAGTGTTTGTGTTGGGGAGAGAGTTATAGGGGCAGGGTAAGGTGGGAATGAGTAGGGGTGAGCTGGAAAGGTACGTGGGAGAGTGGTATTGCAAGAAAACGTGGGGAAATGGGTGGTTTGGTTTTGGCGCGAAGGGGGGTAAGGACGGGGTGGGTTGCAGGGTTTAAACGCGAAGAATGGGGAAGAGGCAACACTAGTCCCCCATCTTTCCTTCTCTTGTCACTTTCTTTTTCAGCCTTTTTTAGTTATAAAGAAGTTTAGAAAGTGGCACAAATGGCCCTTGTCGTTTTTATAACTTAAAAGAAAAAGAGTTTTGGCAATTTGCAAATTTGGTCCCTGCTGTTTTATAACTAAAAGGAAAACTGCCATTTGGCAGTTTTAGTCCTTGGCTTTATTTTACCACTTTTCTTTTATAAAACACTTTTAAAAATGACACTTTAGTCCCTAAAGTTTTATAAAAAAGGATTTTGGGCTTTTGTTGGGCTTGTATTGGGCCCACTGGGTTTGGGTTTGGTTATTGGGCTTTTTCAAGCCCAATAAGGTTATGAAGTGGGTTTTGTGTGTACAATGGCTGAGATTGGCTGTTCAAGGGCTAGGATTGGGCTTTCAAAGTCTTCACAGTCTTTGTCAATTGCACACAAATGGGCTGTTGTAATTGATTGAGGGCCCATTTGACTAACAGTCTTCATAAATATACTATTGGGCTTTCCCGGCCCATCAGATGGTAAGAGATGCATCCATACAGTAGTCTCAGTTCCCGGCTCCGGTTTGACTGCTGATGTCTTCAGTATGACCTCTGACTTTGACATTTTTGGAACTTGGCCTGATTCTCACAGTCTTTTTCCATTCCCTTCTCAGTTTTTTGTCATTTTGGCTGTTTTTTGTCTTTTTGAATGATATCCCTTCCTGCACAACTCAAATGCAATACATACAATATCTGGCATTTTTTGTCTGTTTTTGGTCATTTAACTCGTGTTTAGAGGTAAAAGAATATGTGTAATTAACACTTCTCAAATCCCCCAAACTAAGGTATTGTGTGTCCCTCATAAACACAATGTTAATGGAAGTAAACACGTAAGCCCTTATTTACCATTTTCTGAATTCTCTAACTCAACTATGATTTTTGGGATTTTTCTCGCATTTTTTAACAAGTTTGACTTCTTTTATTTTCATACTGGGATCATAGAATGAGAAAGCCCCCGTAAGTGATCTACGGATTCCTGACGATATAATTCATCGTCCTCGGATTTTTCACAGTTCCAAGCTAAAGCAATTAAAACAATCATTGCGATATAAGTTTATATGTTTATGCCCCTCATAACGTATGAACTTGTAGAATTTTCAACTCCCAACATGGTTATTAATGATTGAATGTGTGTACTCTTTTAAATTTATCCATAGACCACCTTATTTTCAATAGTCATAATTCAAAAATGAATCATGACTCAAAGCAACAACCTTATTAAGACTTCGTAACTTGAATTCGAGATTTTATACTTTAAGAAACTTTTTGCAACATATTCAACAGTGCTTAAATCATAAGTTCTTTAAAGCTTAGGAATGCGTGCTTAGTTTGAACCCCTACCTCGTGTTAACGAGCAGGATATCACGACCACGACGGTGTTCTTAGTTTGAAAGACCACCCCTAGTTTTTAGCGTAGTTTGAAATCGACATCAACAACTTATTCCTAATATGGGCTAGGATTGGTGTCTTAGTTTTGAACCCTCACGCTAGACCGTTTCTTCCAAGTGAGATTATCACGGACACACCAAATCCCTAGAAGCAAAGACCGACTTAGTTTGAACCCCCACCTCGTTGCAGCGGAGTGGGAATATCACGACACATCTTTTACTTGCTCCATATATCAACTGCAAGCTTCATTGGCAAAAGATTCCATATTCATGCATTTTTTTTGCGTTCACATTTCACATTTCCTGCTTCTTTAGCATTTATCTTTTAAATCACTATAAAATCTCGCTTGAAAACTCAAGTTACAAAATTGAAGCTTTTCTAAAACATCGATTGACTAGTTTGAATTAATTTGAGTACGTATGATAGGTGGATTTTGAATTCAGGAGAGAAACCATAATACTTGTATAAGTTTTTAGAAGAATCTTTGCTTACGCATAAACTTATATTTAACTCTATCATATTCTCGTTCTTCAGCATTTTTTAAAAATTCAAAGCTATAGAAATTCGTGAAAGCTTGGCCTAGAAGAACTTAGCTAGGGCTCAACACGCCGAATCAGTCAAAATTATTCTTATTCTAACCCAAAGAATAGCAAAACTGCGACAAAACCACTTATTATATTTTTGAAAAATTTGTAATTTTTCTTTTTTTGGTATTTTGGTGGTAAAAACGGTTTACCGGGTAATAATGCTTGGCAGGAAACAATCAAATCGAAGATACCCCCCAAACTAGAACTAGAACATCCTCGCGATGTTTTGAAGTATAACATTAATTCCTAAGCAGTTTATGAGGTTGCCCAAGATAAAACGTTAGACGATAAGATTAGGATAGTACGGATTCCCAAATGAGTCTTGAGGATGTGAAACTCTTGATGAATGACAAAACTGAGAGTCTTCACAATCCGGGCAATCCTGGACAATAAGCAACAACAACAAGGAAACACGGGTAATGGAAAAGACAAGCTATCTTACACAACAACAACACTTATTTATATCACAACTACGGATAAGCATGGGGTGCCTCCCACGAAGCGCTTGTTTAGGGTCGCGATGCTTGACCCATCACAAGGATTTAATGGTCCTTGGGAAAGTTTGAGATCTGGAACTACAATTGTGGTCGTTCCCTCCAAAAGTATGCTTGCCGCATGACCATTCACTTCTGAAATTTGGCCGTTGGCTTGAGAAGCTCAACAGTGCCGTACGAAATACTCTAGTGATGGGAAAGGGCCATTCCAACGGGATTTTAGTTTGCCCTGAGAAAATCTTAATCGGGATTAAAGAGGAGGACTCGATCACCGATGTTGAAAACACGGTTTTTGATCTTAGAGTCATGGAGCCTCTTTGTTTTGGCCTTATAGATCAAAGAGTTCTCATAGGCATGATCACGAGAGTTTCATTAAGTTCCATTGATTGAAAACTTTCCGGTGGATCACCCGTAATTATAGGATCGAAGTTTGGCTTGCTTTAAGGCCCAGTAGGCTTTGTGCTCAGAGTTCGATCGGAAGATGGCTTGCCTTTCCATACACTAAGCTTGTAAGGAGTACACCCTATGGTGGTTTTTGTAAGCGTGGCGGAAGCCATATGCATCATCTAGTTTGTCCGACCAGAGGCCACGGTTTTTTCACCTAGGTTCTTTCAAGGATTCTTTTTCAAACCACGGATTATACTTCCACTTGCCACTGTTTTTGTGGTGAAAGCGATGGAGAGACCGTGATAACTCCAATTTCTGCATGACCTTTGCAAATTGGTCCATATACAAAAATGGGTTCCGCGATCACTTATGTATTGCACGGGGACACCAAATCTGGCGAAGGAGAGATTTCAGATTTTGCAAAACTACTCCGGGCATCATTGGTGGTACGCTTTTGCTTTAACCCATTTTAAAATATCGACTGCCAAACGAGAATATACGTGTTCCCTCCGGAAGACGGGAACGGGGCCCATAAAGGCGATGCCCCACATGTCAAAGATTTCACAAACTTTGGATGAGTTTTGAGGCAACTCATCAGCGTTTGAAGTTTTTCGTTGACTTGCACATCACAGTTCTTGACAAACTCGTAGCATCTTTATAGAGGTGGCCAGAAGAAACCGGAGTCAAAGGATTTTTTTGGGCTGTGAGGTTTGCACCATGATGTCCCCCGGTGAGTCCATTGTGGCAAGCTGAGAGAGAATCTCAAGACTTCAATTGCCGTGCACACATCGCCTGATCCACTTGATCCGCAACATATGTTTAAACAAGAAGGGTCGTCCTCAGAAATAGTGTTTTAACATCTTTTGAAAATCTTGTTTTTTTCTGCGGGGTCGACATGCCCTTCACAATGAATCCACCCGAGTGGTAATTTGCAAAGTCGGCAAACCCGGTTCTAGAATCTCCACGAAAGTCACCCATATTAACTGCTAAGAGCAAAACTTTCATTATCTCTTTAGGATCATTGACGTTTTTCATACGGGTTTACCAAGTCTGGACAGATGATCAGTCTGCGAGGTTCTCGCCCTTTAGTATCAATAACTTTGAAGTTCAAATTCTTGGAGGAGGAGAACCCATCGTAGCAATCTTGCGCTATGGCATCCTTTTATTGCAAGAATACTTAGGGCGGAAAGTCCCCTATGCACTTATGCTTTTGTTCATGCTGAGTAAGGACCTGAATTTCTCGAAAGCATACACTTATGCAAGTAACTCTTTTTCAGTCGTAGTGTATTCGTTTTGTGCTTCAATCAGGTCTACTAGCATAGTGATAGGCCGATAATGTTTTCTCATGACGTTGCCCCAAAACTGCACCTATGGCGAAATCGCTTGCATCGCACATAAGTTCAAAGGGAAGGTCCCAGTTTGGAGCAATCAAGATTGGAGCTTCCGTAAGTCTATCTTTCAATGTTTGGAAAGCTCGAATGCAGTCATCGGAAAGATAATGGAGTATTCTTCTCATGGAGATGGTCATTGGTCGGATAATTTTTGAGAAATCCTGAATGAAACAGCCGGTAAAAACCGCATGACCGCGAAAACTCCCTAATTCCTTTGACGGTGGTGGGATGAGGTAATTTTGCAATGACATCGATTTTGGCTTTGTCAACCTCAATCCCTTTCTTAGAAATCTTATGGCCGAGGACAATGCCCTCTTTGACCATAAAATGGCTTTCTCCCCAGATTAAGACTTAATTGTGTTCTTCACCCCTATGAAGCATTGGTTCTAAAACGGGAGAGGCATTTTGGGAAAGAATCCCAAAGACGAGAAGTCGTCCATTAAAGACTGCCATCGTCTTCTCAACCATGTCATGAAAATTGCTAACATAACATCGTGAAACGTGCCTGGAGCATTGCATAAGCCGAAGCCATGCGACGGATGCAAACGTTCCCGTATGGCAAGTAAAAGTAGTCTTTTCTTGATCACGGGTTTCAATGGGGAATTTGGAAAGAACCGGAGAAACCATCGTGGAAACATAGTATTCATTCCCCGCTAATCTCTCAAGCATTTTGGTCCCATGAACGGTAAAGGGAAATGGTCTTTGCGGTGGCTTCATTTAACTTACAATAGTCAATAGCACACTCCGCCATCCGGATCCAAACGATTTGGAATCAACCATTTGCCTCTTCACTACACAGTCCATTCTCCCCTTCTTTGGGTAACACAATGTATTGGCTAACCCAGGACTGTCGGAGATAGGTAAATCAATCAACTTCGAGAACTTTTTCAACTTCCTTTTAAATAACATCGTGGATTTTTAGGTTTTACTCTTCTTGATGTTGTGACCGCTGGTGCATAGTCTTCTTCCATAAGAATCTTGTGGTACAAAATTCCGGGTTGATACCCGTAATGTCAGAAATTGCCAAGCAGTGCTCGCTTGTGGACCTTTAAGCACCTGTTATGATAGCGATTTTTTCTCAACCAATCCAACTCTTTAGCATAATGACGGGCAACTTGTGTTTGCCCTCCAAAATGCATACTCGAGATGGGAGGCAGGTCCTTGAGTTCAACCTCAAGTAGTTCAACAACAAGAATTGGCTGTATAGTTTCACAGACCTTATGCTCAGTTCGACTTCTGGGGATAATTGGATTTTTTCCTTACTTGAGAGGGGGAATTGGTTGTTCACTATGCAATATGCTTCTAGAATAAGAATGTCCCCCTCAGGAATCATAGTAGAATGGATTATATGCGGACAATCCTTATCATCTTGCTAGACCAAGGATAGAGTCGGCTCTTCGAGAAGCAAGAAATCACTATTCCCCAAAGGAGTTAGGGTAGAGAGAAGAAGTAGCAACAATTGGATCATAATACGGGAGTGGGAATTTCCACTCGCGATGAAATCAATAAAACCAAGAACTTCTTGAGAGTATTCCTCACAAGCCCATATCAATGACGTCAATCTTGTCTGCCGCATGTGAGAGTAATTGCCGAGTATCTTGAAGTCTGATCAAATTGTAAGTGATGGCTTCACTCAATTCTATGAGTAATTCTCCCTTGTGCACATCAATCAAGCACGACCTGTTTTTTAAAGAAGCACCTCCCGAGAAATTAAAGGGACTCGGGTCTGGCTCAAAATCTACAACCCCAAAAGTCCGGCTGTAAGTGAAATATACCAACCTTTAACTAGATGTCCTTTTTGGCAATTTCCCATTGGTTTAGAAATTGATCTCCGCAAGCTCGAGTGGCGTCATGCAAGTTGGAGTAAGATCAGGAAGTGAAAGCTTTTCCCAGACTGAAAATGGCATTAGATTAATGCTAGCACCGAGATCGGCTAATGCTAAGCATTCATCCATCCCTGGAAATTCACAAGGAATCAGGAACTTGCCGGGGTCTCCAAGTTTTCTGGGTAACTTGTTCAAGATGACCGCCGAACAATGTTCATTCATCGAAGTTCGAGCTAGACAGGGTTCATTGGAAGTTCGAGCCACTTCAGTAAGTTTCTCTTTATTCCCAAGTAAGGTTCTTAGAGTCGAGGCGAATTTGGGCATCAAAACAAGAGCATCCGTAAAGCTAATCTCGAAACTCATCTCTTTGAAGATTTCATAGAATTTGTCGATTTGTTCATTAGCTTGATTACGGCTCTTTTCATTATCACGCCTCGAAGGATATGGAAGAGAAACTGAAGGTTTAGTGTTTGGCACGGGAGCAACAACAGGAGCAACAATGGGCTCAAGAACTGGAGTTGTGATTGGTTCAGGACCTACCGGAGGTTGGACGGGTGCAGTACTTTGTGAACAAGAAGGGTGCACTTGGTCCTTTGTCACCTCGGGTATTGGCTTCACTACTGAAGAAGTAGGAATTGGAGGTCCTTGATATGCAACACCGCTTCGGGTAGTGATACCCTTTAAGTCTTCTCTAGGGTTAGTAACTGTGTTACCAGGGAGTGTCCCTGACCCTGAAGTAGAAGCGGTATTGGCAGTTACAAACTTAGCCAACATATCAGTCAGATTTGCCATTTGATTGTTCAATTTGTTTGTTTCGATTTGCATGCTCTGACCCTGGTTTTGGAGGTTATTTTGCATGTTTCTCATGATAGCATCATTAGCCTTGACGTAGTTGTCAAAATCGTTCTTGGTGACACTGTGTGTCTGAGGAACGGGGGCTTGATAAGCTGGAGACTGATTAACCTGGGGTCTATGAAGTTGATTCTGACTGAAATTGGACTGATTAAAATTTCCACCTCTGTTTTGGTTGAAATTGCTCTCCCGGTTTTGGTTAAAGTTATTCCCCCGATTGAAATTGTTAGCATTATTAGCTTGAGAGTTCTGAATGGGTGGAAAACCTGGAGGTCTAATATGATTTGCAACCATTTGAGGTCGGAAATTGGAGCTTACTTGGTTGTAATTAGCTGCAGCGGCTTGTGACACATACTCAGAAATGTTGTCCCGATAAACGTTGCCATGAGTGGCTGGACAGTTTTGGTGAGAATGGGCACCACCGCAAGTAACACAACTTAGCTCAACTGCTTTGACAGGTGCAGGAGCTGGAGCTGGAGCAGAAGCTTGGTTCTTCTTGTCTAAGAGCAATGCTCGGACAATATCCTTAAGTTCAGCAACATCAGATGAAACAGCTTGGGTGGAAGAGTTCGTACTTACCTTGGCAACAACTGCCTTAGCTCGTGTTTGACGAACTTTGGACTTGCTCTCGATGATTTTTAAACATTCGCGAGGCATTTTGTCCAAAAAGTTTCCACCTGCTGCGGAGTTCAATGAATCTTGATCATTAATGTTCAAAGCATTATAGAATGTATCAAGTTGATGCAATTCTGAGAATCCATGGTGTGGACATGCCCTAAGTAGATCATTGAAACGATCCCAAGCCTCATAAAACGATTCATCGAACCTTCTGAAATCTTGGTGATACTCATATTGCGAAGATTCTGTCGTATAGAAGGAGGGAAAAACTGGTTGATGAATTTGGTAACAAGATCGTCCCAATGTTTGAATGGATCGAGGGGTTCTTTTTCAAGGCCATATCGGGTCTGGCTCCCTCGATAGAGAATGGAAAAAGGCATAAGACTTAATCGTAGCAATTGAACATTGGGGACCCTCATGTGGAGGTGAATCTAGTTGAAGTACGATATAAGCAAGCGGGTCATCTTTGTCAGACGAAGAACTGTTTGTTCTGGACAAGAATTGATTAACCCATGGCTTCAGCTCGAAATAGTTTGCCACAATTTCAGAGAACTAAGGCAGAAGCAAAAAGGCTATTAGAGATGAGACGACTATTAGAAGTGAGACGACTATCAGAAGAGAGGAGACTATTAGAAGTGACGAGCAAGATGTGAGGGAATTTGTGAGTGGTGATTGTAAGGATTGTGTTTGAGAATGAGACGCATTTCATTATGAAATTCACTTAACTACTAACAACATAAGCAATGATGCTTATGAGTGTTAGGATATAAGGATGGCCCATTAATCTATAGAGAGATATTGGGCATAGGTTTAAAGATATACTAGAACTAGTAATCACCGTCAAGAGTGATCAATAATAGTTAATGAGGTTTGGGTAAAGAATAGACGTCAGCTTATAAAAGAAGAAAAAAAGAGGGTGTTCGTTTTATGATTTTAAAAAATGACAAATATCACAAGCATGCTGCTGGCGGTCCCATAAATATATGAGGGCCGCTTTTTTTAATCAGGGGGCCACCTGGTTTATGGGGACCGCCTCCAGTAGAGGTGTTTTAGACTCGATTGTTGACGAAATTTTTCAAAAGGAGTGACATTTTAATTTGCATCTCGCTTATTAAAAATACTTAAAGTACTTTGGATGAAGTAGTTAAGTTGTCACGATACGGAATGGAACACGGACTAGAATCAAGACTAGAAGAAAATAAGAGAGCAATTTATGGAATGTGTTCCATCATTCCTAAACTAAGACGAAGATAATTAAATGATTCAAGTTTAAGGAGTAAGAAAGAATGTCGACGATGTTATCATCACACGCAACCTTATCGATGGAGAAGTTTCCTTTTGGACATTGTCCCGAAGGAAATGGTGACGTATCTTCGGTGTGTTTCGTCCGCGAAAGAAAGAAATAAATAGAGAAAAAAACAAACGAAGATGGAGGCGACGAGCTTGACAATGTCAAGATGGATGGTGGTTAGTGTACGATAAGCTACACTCACAAAGTTATGTAGCTCTTTTCGAGCATTGCGAATGTTCATAGAACAATCACACGACGAGGTATAGGTTGTCTTAAAGGTAGTAGCGGAAATAGTGGAGGAAAGAGATTATCTATCTCAATGATTGTAGAGGCGTGGTTGAGTGAGAAGGAAGAGGTGTGACGAAAGACAAAGAGTGTTTTCGTCAAAGAGAAAGAATGTTTTCATCGAAGTGAAAAATAAAATAAAAATGTTTCGTCAAAGAAGAAAGAATGTTTTCGTCGAAGAGAAAAAATGTTGTCGTCGAAGAAAAAAGGAAAGAGTTTTAACTTAAGTACTTAAAAGTCTTGAATATGAATTTTTAGATATGACCTTTAACGTTTGCAATCGCAAGTTAAAGATACTTGAATATTTCGGATGAAATATTTAAGTTGTCAAACCTACTAGGAGGTGGATAAGATTTATATTTAACGTTTCCTTGACAAATGAGTGATCATTTGAAAGAAAGCAGAGGATATAAAGAATGTGTGAAGAAGACTCCTAGTGGATATAAAATAATCTACGACTCTTTTTGACGTTTAAGATTTGTGATACAGACGCAAAGAAGGTATTCTAGTAAGAGAAAATTAACCTAGATCATAAGACATATAGAATAAGCATGCAAGTTTATCTAAGATGCATCAACTCAATAATCAAACTAGATTCATGTGGAAGACTATATACGATCTAAACATAATTGTCATATATTAAAACTGACATAGTGTAGGTGCAATGATTCCCAAGAAAAAAGTATATAAATAAGATAATACTAACTAAGGCAAATCAATGATAAAAAGATTCGGAAGAGATATACCCCAGGTCGTAGTCCCCCACGAGGCTAAAGCAATTGAAATTTATCCTGTTGATGAAAATTAATGATGGAAACACTGATATATATTACAACTAAAATTGATTCAATGAAATCCTAATTTACTACAAACGGGAAACAAATAGAGAAAGGGATCTTAAATACTACGGGAAACAAAATTTAGTTATAAGAAATCCGAAAATTAAAATTATACTAAAATACGGGAACAAAATCAGGTATCGGGAAACCCTAAATAACTAAAATTAAGAAAAAAATGCTAAATTAAATTAAAATCAAAATTAATTTCCCCTAATTAACTTAACTTGAAAATAAAGAAAACTAGAACAAAACGGAGGTCGTTGAATGTAAAACGAAAAGAAAACGGTAAAAACTACCGACAAAACAGGGTCCAAAGACTGAAATTTAAGAAAAATTAAGCCTATATTAAAATTTTTATATTTTTCCTAGAACACCTAAATGACAAAGAAAATTTTTATAAAAAAAAAATATTATTTTAATTAATTGTTGGATTGTTTATAATGGTGATAGATTAAATACTAATTAAAACTAAAAAATAAAAAGTCAAAAATATAACTATAAAACAATCTAAAAAATCAAATTAAATAAAGAAAAAAGTGAACAAATAATAAAGATCAAATCCAATATAATTGTAAGGAAACAATAAACTTGACTACAAATAGCAAAAAAAAAATTATAGATTAGGCCAATTAAAAAATATAAAAATGCCACAAATTTCCTGTTATTGAAATTAAAGTACATTATCACTTATATTAAAAGTAATTAAACTAATTAGATTTAAACCTAAATTAATTATTTAATTAACTAAAAGAGTAACAGCTGTTAAACTAGAGGACTAACAGAGTAAAGCAACAAGGACAAACGGGGTAACAGGGTGACTAACCTAAGGACTAACAAAGTTAACTAGAAAATCGAAAATTACACAAATGGTCCCTGAGAATGACCCCGATTACAAAGTGGGTCCCAACAGCTTATTGGCCAAAGCTTATAAAAGCAAAGTTAAAGAGGGGCTTATGGGGAACATTTTTTGTAATAAGCACTTTGTCTAAATCCTAGGGAATAAGCCAGAAAATTAAGCTCTTAAGGCTGCAAAAGCTAAATAAGCTTTTTAGCTTATTTTTCTTTCTTTTTGGGGTTTAAGCCAACAAATAAGCTAGAAAACTATGGGGGACAGTTAATAAGGATAGGGGGGGTCCTAAAATAAGCTAAGTTATCGTATTTCTAGAATAAACGCCCTAAAATAAGCGGAAGTGATTTGATCTTATGAAGACAGATATAGAATGAAAAACAGAAAAAAGTGGACTTTAAGCCCTAAATAAGCTAACCTAAAGGGAAGGTAAGCTTACAGATGTGGGGAATAAAGAACTTACCTATCAGCTACACAGAAAAGCAAAAGATCCTACGGCTTATAATCAAATGAGCTATAAAAAGGGTGCTGAAAATTGGTTTCAGCACCAGGGGAGGGCAAACAGGCCCTTAGGGGGCTTTTTAGCTTATGAAAATAAGCTCACAAGGTCTTATTTCCCAAAACCAAGGCTAAACAGATTAAGTAGGGCCATAGTAGAGTTTAATTCCAAAATATCTTTTATAATGGTGAACTTAAACAAGCTGGTTTTTTGGGCTTGAAATTAAGAGTTTTCAAAGAAATGGCAACTATGCATACTTAACAGATTTGATAACAAAAATGAATGGGACAAAGGCTGGTAAGAGCACAAGTTTGTCTATCAAAAAGGGACTTTTAAAACATGTAAAAAGGATACACACAGCTTAATTAATTAAGCTGTGTGTATGTGGCTTTAAGCTTAACACAGATTTGGCAGTTTAACAAAGGGACTTTAAAAATTTCTTTTTAACTAAAAGCTTGTGATTAAATTGGACTAATAAGTCTCACACACTCAGCCAAAAGTGGCTGAGTGTCTTTGACTCAAGGCAATCCCTAAATTGACCCATTTTACAACAGAACCAAACACCCCCTTAAATATATAAAATCGGTTTTTTTACTGATTTTTATGAAATAAAGGCTTAGAAAATTGATTAAAAGTAGAGTTTAACAATGCTAAAACATTCTTACACAATTTAAACAGAATCAAAGAACTTAAATGAGACTTTAAATTCCAACAGTGGTGGTATCAAGAGAACTCTTAACTTTTTATTAGAAAATAAGAAATTACAACATAAAACCTTGAAAGTTGAACTGAATTACACTAATGCTTAAAAAAAAACTTTAAAATTAAAATTAAACTAAAACATGGTAATATGGTGTGTCGACTTCGGCTTGTTCTCTTTTCCTTTTATAGAGGCTCCAAGCTTTGTCTTTGGACTTGGGTTGTGCTAGCTGTGTGAGTAGGAAGCAATCCCAGCAATCCTAGCCATTGGATTGGCTATTGTTCATCTCACCATTGATGGGTTTGCTCGGGTTGTGTGATTGCCAGCGTGGAGGGGTTATAAGGGACAGGGTAAGTGGGGAGTGGTAGGGGTGAGCTGTAGAGGTGTACTAGAGGGATGGGGTGAGCTGTAAACCTAGTGGTGGGTGAGGGCGGTTTTAGTTTGGCGGGAAAGGGGGTTGAGGTACCCTGTTGCAGGTTTGTTTTAAAAGAAAAGAATGAAAAAGATGCAACTTTGGTCCCCCATGTTTCTCTCTCTTTTCATTTCGTTTTGGCCCATTTTTAGTTATAAAAAGGAGTTTGGAGAATAACACAAATGGCCCTTGTGGTTTATAACTAAAAGGAAACAAGAGGGTTTTAGGACAGTACAAACTTGGCCCCCTCTAGTTTATAACTAAAAAGGGAAATGCCATTTGGCAGTTTTAGTCCTTCCCTTTATTTTACCCTTTTTTTTTTTCTTTTTAAAAAAAAAACTTTTAAAAATGACACTTTAGTCCCTAAAGTTTTGTAAAAAAAGGGCTAGGATTGCTTGGGAAACTTTGTACACTCACAACAAGCTCATCCCAAGACCAAGAGAAGGCTCTGAGCTTCTATAAAAGAGAAGAGAACAAGCCGAGTACCATAATCCCTGTTTTTTACTTTCTTAGTTTAATTTTAATTAAGTTTGCTTTAAAGTTATTGTACTCAGTTTGTTTAAAACGTTTTAAGTTGTATTTCTTGGAAGTTTAATAAAAAAATTAAGAGTTCTCTTGTTATTGCATTTGTCAAAATTTGAAGTATAATTTAAGTTGTTTAATTCTGTTTAAATTATTTAAAAATGTGTTAAAAGTTATTAAACTTCACTTATAATCAATTATCTCTGCCTTCTTTTACCCAAAAAACCAGTTAAATATCGATTTTTATATATTAAGGGAGTGTTTGGTTTAACCTTTAAAATGGGTCAATATGGGTTTTTAATGGGTGATAACCACTCAGCCAACTTTGGCTGAGTGTGTAGGGTTGTGATTAAGATCTCTTTAATCACATCTTTTATGTTTGAAAATAAGTTTTTTAAGCTTTCCCTCCTATTACATCTGTTAAATTTCAATAAGTCCCCCCCCCCCCAAATTGAGCTTAATGCTCCAGCTGCTTATGCAGCTTAGCACACTGTATGTGTTGTGCTTGTTGTTGTTGTCTTTAGGCCTATTTACCCAACCTTGGATTCCTGTCATTTTGACATAACCAAATATAGCCAAGTAGTATGTATGCATGATTCTTGAAATCAGCCATTTTTAAAGCCCCATTATCAGCAGTTTTAATTAGGCCTTAAGCTCTCATAGTTTGGAAATAAGCTCATTGACCACCCCTTTTAATCTGTTTGTGGTTGGTTTTGGGTAAAAAGCTCTTAAGAGCTTATTTTCATAAGCCCAAAAGTACCCTAGCATCACGCACTGCACTTGCCGGTCCCCTGGTGCTGAGCACCAGGCGTTAGCTCAATTTTTCTAGCTTATGACAACTAAGCCTAGTTCTTAGTGGTTTTTCCTATAGCTTATAAATTTATCTTTTAGGTTTAGCAGCTTAATCCCTTAGATAGCTTATTAGGTCAACTTAATATAAAGCACAAAAGTATGGCCTACTTTCCTGTTTTTTTTATAATAAACTGTTTAGATTAGCTTATTGATTTCAGCTTATCTTAAGGCTTATTAGGAAGCCATAGCTTATATTTAGGACTCCCCTTAGCCTTATTAACTGTCCCCCATAGTTGTAGCTTATTTGGCAGCTTAAATCCCAATAAGAAAGAAAAATAAGCTTATAAGCTTATTAAGCTTCTGTCAGTCAAAAAGCTCACTTTTCTAGCTTATTAAGTTAGATTCAGCACTTGTCCCTTTTGTAGAAAATGATAAGCTCAAGCCCATCTACAACTTTCCTTTTTTGACTTTTGGCTAATAAGCCATTTGGACCCTCTTTGAATATCGGGGTCCAACTCAGGGACCATTAGTGTAAATTTCTCTTTTATAGTTAACAATGTTAGTTCCCCTTGTTAGTATGTTGTTACCTCGTTAGTCCTTGCTGTCCTTTCACTGTTAGTCCCTATAGTTAACTTTTGTTAGTTTATTTAATTTAATTAATATAAATTAGGTTTAAAATTAATTAGTTTAATTACTTTTAATTTAAACAGTAACTTTTGGGCATTTTTATATTTTTAGAATTGTTAACTTTTTCTTTATTTAATTTTATTTTTTCAGAATTTTTATAACTTTTATTTTTTGTCTTTTTCTATTTTCTTAGTTTTAATTAGTTTTTAATCTTTAAAAATTTATAAAAAATCCAAAAATTAATAAAAAAATATTTTTCTTTTTTATAAAATTTTCTTTTGTCATTTAGTGTCTAGGAAAAATATAAAATTTAGTGTAGGCTTAATTTTTCTTAAATTTCAGTCTTAGACCCGTTTTACCGAGTGCGTTTTACCGTTTCTTTTCGTTTAGCATTCAAACGACCTCCGTTTTTATTCTAGTTTTTTTTATTTTTCAAATTAAGTTAATTAGAATTTAATTTTAATTTTTAATTTAATTTAGCATTTATTTTTCTTAATTTTTAATATTTAGGTTTCCCGATACCTGATTCTGTTCCCCGTATTTTAGTATAGATTTAATTTTAGGATTTCCCTATAACTAATTTTGTTTCCCGTGTATATATACATCACCCAAAACCTAAAACCAATACTTAATAATAATAAAAAATTATATTCATTTAAATCAACTATATAACATTTTAACCAAACCTAACTAATTATTCACCCTCCATTACATAACAACAACATTAAAACTTCAAAATTCCTCTCGTATTTAAATACTACCATTAAACTACAACCTTAATTAATTAACATATTAATCTAACTTTTTATTAATCACCTATATTTTTCTTAATACCTTTAATCCATTTAATTTCAATCTTACATTAAATTATTATTAAATCTAAATAATATATACAAAACATACTCAACACAAATATTCTCTCATCTTTTCTTCCCAAATACCTCAACAACACTCCAAATCACATACTTTAATAAATCAATAAAATCTTCAAAATATCCAAACAACACACACAACACACATAAAACAAAACAATAAAAAAATACCTAAACCTCACACAAAAACAAACACCACACCACCCCCCACCCAACAACACACCCACACCCACACCAATACCCAAAAAAAAAACTTCACAAAATTTTAACAAAACCAAAAAATCAATAACACACCCATCTTAAAAACCACAACCCTAACCTTTATCACACCACTTATAACCCCACTCCCCAACATAAATAAAAAAAACTTTCCATACATATTCACTACCTTCAAACTTCACTACCAAATCATACCCCCAAAAACATATTTAAACTTATTTAATATCCACTTACCAATACCCAAAATTTTCAACCTCTAATCTCAAAACCAAAACACACCTACACACCATATTTAAATTCAAACATCTCTCATACTTTAATTACTATCTAAATCAAATTATACCTAAATACAAACATACCCACAATACAAAATGAGATGCGTCTAAAATTAGACTATGAAAATTGTGGTTAGGCTTAAGTGAGTGTGAAATAAAACTACGCTCTATATATACAAATCTGATCTCATCTCCGCCACGTAGATAGTCCGACACATCTGTTGTTAAAGATATCAATGAAGTGCGTAACATAAGAGGTACAGACTGACCCTCAGGTATCACCTACTCCCGCTTTATTCTCCTAGACGCTATGAGAAGACCTATTCAAAGGGTATCACTCAAATATAACTCCAAAGAACCACCTTACCATGTATCGTGTAGCTCACCCCCCGGGTTTTAGTATGTACTTCAAAGGCTCCTCTCCTCTCCAGATACGTATCTCTGTGTGTACGTGAACCCCTCATAGTGTCTAGTGATGTGACTCTCACCTAACAATTACTCGAATATCCACTTTCCTCCGCCGCTCGCTCACGAAATTCTCGGGATCATCGGCAAGGAGTACACACCGTTATGTTGTCTCACCAAAGCTCGATTGCAGACCACCACGCTCTAGCGTAACCGTTACCTCCGGTGTAAGGTCTGTGCCAAGTTGCTAGTCACATATACTCCAGCTCTCACTTGATGAACATGTTGTCTGACTGCCACTCACTGTAATTGGTTGTGCTCCAGAGATCCTCTCATAAAAATGTTCTGTGTGTAGAGCCTTCAGTCGTTTCTTTTCTCATATCTCCCTTAAAGAAGGATATGGACCGAGTGTCGCTATCTTCACCAATTATTAAGATCCGTGTAATCAGTAATGAACAAATCGACAAATTTCTATGAAATCTTTCAAAGAATGATGCGTGTTTCCCGAGAAATTGTGAGCTCAGCGCTATGATCGGCACGCCATTGTGCATTTCAGTGTTGTCCCACACAATTCGCGCTGTCTTACGATTCACTGCTATCAGATGCAACACACACTCTTACTAGTTGGAGGATCTAGTTGAAAGAGAAATTCCTGTCTAATTTGTGATCAGTTCGCACATACGAGCAGACTTCAATGATAAGCTCCTCTGTACATTTGTCTCTTTCACTGAAGAGAGACTAACACTATATGCTGATGTCTTAACTATGAAACATTTTGTTCGAGCAGAGAGTGTTCTCTCGTGATATATCTAGTGTAGAACGCCAGAAAACTTCGGAGTAATCCTGCGCACTGGGCTAAGAGAGATATGAATCCCTGTCACTGCATACGCGATGAAATCTCGTCCAGAGAGTTATAGAGAGGCTAAAATGTGATTGATGACCGCAAGTCTACATTGCCTATTCACAGTATCTGTCTTCAACTGTCTCGGTACTATAGAAAGACAGTACGACTATGTTCCGTTAGCGTAGAGTATAAATGTGTCTAGAAATCGCAGACCACTGTCTGAGTTGTTAGACGTGCTGACTGGAAGATTAGATAGACTTTTCGATTTTCTTCCTGAGGTGCGTGTGAGCAGTCGCTCGCTATATCTCACTTAATGCGCATCTTGAGAACTCACGTCGATAGGAGAACACTATGCTCGGACTCAGCGACACTGACGGCGTATTGTGTTAACTCTCGCTCTAAGTGGTATATTTGCATCCTATAAGGCGTCTCTGATGTCGTGATCTCGTTGTACTTGTTGGTGTATTTTCACTTTGTGCTATAGCACATAAGACTTATGTGTATATGATGCGTTGTAGCCTCAGAGTAAATGGAATAGTCCTCTCCGCAGCATAGAGTCTTGTAATGGGGGGGTGCTCTTCTGGTATATCTAAATAGTCGTACGCTTCGCGCGATTTGGTATTGTGAAGTGAGTCATTCACAGTGAGGTGGATCAGAAGAGATTCAGAATCGCGTAGCTCTGGAGATAGTAGATTAGAGCTCCATCGCTAAGACTATCACTTACAATTTGGATCAGACTTCGAGATACTCGGCCAATTACACTCACATGACGGCAAACAAGATTGACGTCATTGATATGGCTTGTGAGGAATACTCTCAAGAAGTTCTTGGTTTTACCGATGTCATCGCGAGTGGAAATTCCACTCCGTATTATGATCCAATTGTTGCTACTTCTTCTCCTACCCTAACTCCATTTGGGGATAGTGATTTCTTGCTTCTCGAAGAAGCCGACTCTTTCCTTGGTCTAGCAGATGATCCGGATTGTCCAGCATATAATCCATTCTACTATGATCCTGAGGGGGACATTCTTATTCTAGAAGCCATCTTGAATAGTGAACCACCACTTCCCCCTCCAAGTCAAGGAACAAATCCAACTTATCTCCCAGAAGTCCGAACTGAGCTTAAAGTCTGTGAAACTAATACAGCCAATTCTTCCATTGATGAACCTACTGAGGTTGAACTCAAGGAACTGCCTCCCCATCTCGAGTATGCATTTTTGGAGGGCGACAACAAGTTGCCCGTCATTATTGCTAAAGAGTTGGATGTTGAGGAAAAATCCGCTCTCATAAAGGTGCTAAAGTCCCACAAGCGAGCTCTCGCTTGGAAACTTTCTGACATTCAGGGTATCAACCCGGAATTTTGTACCCACAAGATTCTTATGGAAGAAGACTATGCACCAGCGGTCCAACATCAAAGAAGAGTAAATCCAAAAATCCACGATGTTATTAAAAAGGAGGTTGAAAAACTTCTCGAAGCTGGATTGATTTACCCTATCTCCGACAGTCCCTGGGTTAGCCCGATACATTGTGTACCAAAGAAGGGAGGAATGACTGTGGTAGTGAACGAGGAAAATGAGTTGATTCCAACTCGTTTGGTTACCGGATGGCGGGTATGCATTGACTATCGTAAGTTAAATGAAGCCACCCGCAAAGACCACTTCCCTCTACCGTTCATGGACCAAATGCTTGAGAGATTAGCGGGGAATGAATACTACTGTTTCCTCGATGGTTTCTCCGGTTATTTCCAAATCCCCATTGACCCCCGTGATCAAGAAAAGACTACTTTTACTTGCCCATACGGAACGTTTGCCTACCGTCGCATGCCTTTCGGCTTATGCAATGCTCCAGGCACGTTTCAACGATGTATGTTAGCAATCTTTCATGACATGGTTGAGAAGACGATGGAAGTCTTTATGGACGACTTCTCGGTCTTTGGGAATTCTTTCCAAAACTGCCTCTCCCGTTTAGACCACATGCTTCAAAGGTGTGAAGACACCAACTTAAGTCTTAACTGGGAGAAGAGCCATTTTATGGTCAAAGAGGGCATTGTCCTCGGCCATAAGATTTCTAAGAAAGGGATTGAGGTTGACAAAGCCAAAATCGATGTCATTGCAAAATTACCTCATCCCACCACCGTCAAAGGAATTAGGAGTTTTCTCGGTCATGCCGGTTTTTACCGGCGGTTCATTCAGGATTTCTCAAAAATATCCCGACCAATGACCCATCTCCTTGAGAAGAATACTCCATTCATCTTTTCCGATGACTGCATTCGAGCTTTCCAAACATTGAAAAATAGACTTACGGAAGCTCCAATCTTGATTGCTCCAAACTGGGACCTTCCATTTGAGCTTATGTGCGATGCAAGCGATTTCGCCATAGGTGCAGTTTTGGGGCAACGTCATGAGAAACATTTTCGGCCTATCCACTATGCTAGTAAGACCTTGATTGAAGCACAAACGAACTACACTACGACTGAAAAAGAATTACTTGCCATAGTGTATGCTTTCGAGAAATTCAGGTCTTACCTCATCATGAACAAAAGCATAGTGCATACGGACCATTCCGCCCTTAAGTATCTCTTTGCAAAAAAGGATGCCAAGGCGAGATTGCTCCGATGGGTTCTCCTCCTCCAAGAATTTGACTTCAAAGTTATTGATACTAAAGGAGCCGAGAACCTCGCAGCTTGCCGACTTTGCAAATTATCACGCGGGTAACTTCGTTGTGAAGGGCATGTCAACCCAACAGAAGAATAAGTTCTTCAAGGACGTAAAACACTATTTCTGGGATGACCCCTTCTTGTTTAAAATTTGTGCGGATCAAGTGATCAGGCGATGTGTGCACGGCAAGGAAGCTCTCGACGCATGTCGACAACCAACGAAAAACAAGTTTTTCAAAGATGTTTAAACACTATTTCTGGGACAGACCCAACCCCTCTTGTTTAAAAAAATGTTGGCTGATCAAGTGATCTGCGATGTGTGCAACGGCAATGAAGCTCTTGAGATTCTCCTTCACCAGCTTGCCACAATGGACCCCCACCGGGAGGACATCATGGTGCAAAACCTCTAACAGCCAAAAACAGATCTTTGACTTCCGGTTTCTTTCTTCTTCTGGCCCACCAACTATTAAAGATGCCCACGATTTGTCAAAACTGTACTCGTGCCACCGTCAAGGAAAAAATTCACAAAAAATTACGTATGATGAGATGCCTCAAACTCCATCCAAGTTGTGAAATCTTTTGACATGTGGGGCATCGACTCTTATGGGCCCGATTCCTGTCTCACAGGGAACCAAGCATATACACGGTGGCAGTCGACTATTTGTCAAAATGGGTTTGAAGCAAAAGCCTCCCCACCAATGATGCCCGAGTAGTTTGCAATTTCTGAAAATCTCTCTTCGCCAGATTTGGTGCTCCCCCGTGCAATCATAGAGTGATCGCGGAACCCATTTTTTGTAATGACCAGTTTGCAAAGGTTCATGCAGAAATATGGATTACTCACCGTCTCTCCACCCCGCTTATCACCCACAAACAAGTGGGCAAGTGGAAGTATCAAATCGTAGGCTTGAAAAATATCTTGAAAGACCATAGTGAAAACCGTTGCCTCCTGGTCGGACAAACTAGATGATGCACTATGGGCTTTCCGCACAGCTTACAAAACACCCATCGGGTGTACTCCTTACAAACTTGTGTATGGAAAGGCATGCCATCTTCCGATCGAGCTTGAGCACAAAGCCTACTGGGCCTTAAAGCAAGCAAACTTTCGATCCTAGCTAATAATTACGTGATCACCGAAAGTTCAACTCAATGAACTTAAATGAACTTCGTGATCATCTATAGAAACATCTTTGAACTATAAGGCCAAGAACAAAGAGGCCCCATGACTCTAAGATCAAAAACCACGTGTTTTCAACATCGTGATCGAGTCCTCCTCTTTAAATTCCAGATTAAAGATTTTCTCCCTCGGGCAAACTAAATCCCCGTTGGAAAGGCCCTTTTCACAATCAACCATCACTAAAGTATTTCCATAAAGGCACTGTTGAGCCTGTCTCAAGCAAGTGACCGAATTTTCAAAGTGAATGGTCATGCGCGTCAAGCACTACATTAGGAGGGAACGTACCACACTTGGTAGTTCCGATCTCCAAACTTCCCCAAGGACAATAAATCCTTGTGATAGGTCAAGCATCGAGACCCTAAACCAAAGCGCTGTCGTGGAGGCACCCCATGCTTAATCATAGTTTATCGTAGTAGTATAGTAATGTAGTGTTAAATAAGTGTTTTGCATTGTTGTGTAAGATAGCTTGTCTTTTCCATTTAACCCGTGTTTCCATGTTGTTTGTTATTGTCCAGATTTGCCCCGGATTGTGAAGACCTCAGTTTTGTCATTCATTCAAGAGTTTTCACATAACCTCAGCTTCATTTGGGAATCCGATATCCAATCTTATCGACTAATAAACGTGTTATCTTTTGGCATAACCTCAAAAACGGCCTTAGGATTAATGTAGTACCCTTCAAAACATCGAGGAACGATGTTTAGTTCTAGTTTTTGGTGGGGGTGGGGGGTATCTTCGATTTGAATGTTTCCTGCAGCATTGTTACCATGTAAACCCCTTTTTAAAATATTAACATTATTACAATTATATTTTATTACCACCAAATAAACCAAAAAAAAAATGAAAAAAAAATAAAAATTTTTTCAAAAATATAATAAGTTGTTTTTTGGTCGCAGATTTTGCTTTCTTCCTTTTGGGAGAATAAGAATAATTTTTGACTTGATCGAGCGGGCGTTGTTTAGCCCTAGCTATTCTTTTTAGAGGCCAAGCTTTCATTCACGGAATTCTATAGACTTTGAATTTATATAATGTGAAGAACCGAGAAATGATAGAGTTAAATATAAGTTTAAGTGCTAAGCAAGTTCTCTAAAAACTATACGAAATAACTTGTGGTTTTCCTCTCCCGTAATTTCTAATCCACCTAATCATACGTACTCAATTTAATTCAACTAAGTCAATCGATGTTTTCAGAAAAAGCTTCAAATTTGTAACTTGAGTTTTCAAAAGCGAGATTTTATAAGTGATTTAAAAGATAAATGCCAAAGAAGCATGAATGAAATGTGAATGCAAAAATGCATGAATATGAAATTTTGCCAATAAAGCATACAGTTGAATTATGGAGGCAAGTAAAAGGATGTGTCCGGATATCCCAACACACTCCGCTAGAAACGAGGTGGGGGTTCAAACTAAGACGTCTTTGCTTCTAGGGATTAGGTGTGTCGTGATATCTCACTTTGGAAGAAAGTCTAGGTGAGGTTCAAACTAAGACACCATCCTTAGCCATATTAGGAAGAAGGGGTGTTGATGGTGTATTTCCCCACTAACGCTAGCAACGGGTGGGTTTTCACACTAAGAACACCGTCGTTGGTTGTGATTATCCTGCTTCCGTTAACACGAGTAGGGGTTCAATACTAAGCAACGCAATCCTAAGCTTAAAAGGAACCTATGATTATGATGTTGAATATATTGCAAAAAGTTCTAAAGTTTAAATCTTCGAAACCAGTTACAAGTCTTAATAATAATTTTGTTGCTTTGAGTCATGATTCATTTTGAATTATGACTATGGAAAAAGTTGATCCTATGTCAAATTAAAATGAGTAAAAACACATTCAATCGTATATACCAGATGGGAGTTGAAAATTCACAAGTCATAGAAAAAAGGGCTTTAAACATAGAAACTTATATCGACAATGATCTTGTTTAATTGCTTTAGCTTAGGAACATCGTGAAAAATCGAGGACAGATGAAATTATCCGTACCGAACATCCGTAGACACCCTAACGGACGCTTCTATTCTAATATCCCAAGTGTTAACAATAAAGAAAGCCAAACTTGTTAAAAAATGAGAAATCCAAAAATATTAGTTGTAGTTAGTTTAAATAACGAAAATGGTGAAAACTGGGCTACGTGTTTACTTATAACATTGTGTGAGGAAACACAATACCTTAGTTTGGGGATTTGATAAGTGCTTAATTACACCCATCTTTTAAAAATAATTATATTTCAAATATACTAACATGTCACTTAAAAAAAAAAATTGCATGCTTAAGCCTCTAAAAACGAGCTAAATGAACAAAACAGACACAAAAAAACCTGCCAAATATAGTTTGTTTTCGCATTTGTATTGTGCAGGAAGTGGATATCAACTAAAAGACAGAAACCAAGCCAATATGACTACAACTGATGCAATGAAATGGAAAAGACGTGCAACAACAAGGCCAAGCCAAAAATGTCAAAGTCCAGAGTCAATACTGAAGAATCAGCAGTCAAACCGGAGCCCGGAACTGAAGAATACGATTGAAATGCAATCTTTACCATCTGAGGGCCCGGGAAAGCCATAGGATAACTACAAAGACTGTGAAGACTATGAAGGCCCAATCCTAGCCCAGCTATCAAACAGCCAAACACACATTGTAACACAAAAAGCCCAAACCCTGTGGGCCCAATACTAACCCAAGCCCACAATTTCAATTTTAGTAAACTTTAGGGCCTAAAGTTTGTCATATTAAAAGTGTTTTATAAAAGAAAAATGAAAAATATAAAGAAAAGGGGCCAAAAATGCCAAGTTTTAAAAGTGTTTTATAAAGAGAAAAATAGAGAAATAAAACACAAGGGCTGAAAATGCAATTTTCCCAAACCTCCTTTAATCTTTTAGTTAATAAACAGCAGGGACCAAAACTGCCCTTTTGAGAAAACCTCTTTTTTACTTCTTTTGTTATAAATCCACAAGGACTAATTTTGCCACTTTCTAAACTTGAGTATAACTACTAAAATCGGCTAGAAAGAAACGAAAAGAGTGAGCAAAGATGAGGACCATGTGTGCACCTCTCTCTCCAAGACATTTTGTTTAAAACCTGCTAACCACACCCTGCCAAACCACACACATCCCCAACACTACCACATCAATCACTAGCCCGCCAAAACCATAAACCATACACCACCCCCACCCACCCCCACCCCATTCCCCCCCTGTTTTCACTAACTGCAAACCACCTCCCCTAGTGCCAGCACTCAAGCTTAACACCCACACCCTGTCCCACTTACCCTGTCCCCTTATAACCCTTTCCAGTTCAAAACACTCAACCCCGTAAAACCCCATCAATGGTTGAGATGAAAACAAACCAAAAAGAAGGGCTAGGATTGCTTGGATTACTTGCACACTCTCACAACAAGCTCATCCAACACAAAGAGGAGGCTGTGTGCCTCTATAAAAGAAGAGAGACCAAGCCGAGATCACCACACAACACAACACACCACTTTTTATTTTTAGTGTAATTTTAATATTTTAAAAGGAAGTCTTTTTTAAAGCATTATTTTTAATTCAGCCTTATTTCAAAACCAATATTTTGTAAATTTTTTCCCTGTTTTTAATAAAAAGTTTAATTTGTGTTTCTGGATATTGTTCTGTTGCAAATCTAAATACTCAATTTAGTACTTTAAATCTGTTTAAAACTGTTTAAAAAGTATTTAAGCTACTAAGCAAATTTTGTAACAAACCAACAAAAAAGAACAAAACAACACCCTTATTTCAGCCTTCATTTCATTTAAAAAGATAAAAACCTAACCCTACAAAACGTAAAACCATTAACTGAAAAACTTAAAAACTTTTCACCTAACTCGAATTTCATAATTTAAGGGAAAAGGGGGTGTTTGTTTTAGGTGGTAAAATGGGTCACATGGGTGTATGGTTATGGGGGTCAAAAGTGCAACTCATCACTCATGCACTGACTCAGCAACAAAGCCGCCACTTTTGTGGCTGAGGGTAGGGTTTACTCTTATAAACCTTTTAAATTATAAATCCCTATTATTTTAGTGTCAAAACCATTTTTTATTACAGCCCTTTTTTTACTTTCTTCAAACTTTTTACAAAGCAAAAGTGAGCTTAAGAGTCTTAAGCAAGATAATAAGCAAGCCTAAGCAACGACCATTGTGTTGCTCATTGTGGTGTTTACTGACTACTAGACTGCAAAACCACCCAGTACTAGCACACTTAGACGCCCCTTTTAAAAAAAGCCCTTTTGTTTCTGGTCATTGGTTTTTGACAATAACAGAGTTCAAGAGTAATGTTTGGCAATGTGGTGATTTTTGAAAAATGAGAAGCCACTTTTAAAGCCCCATTGTTCAGCATCAGACAGAGAAAACACAGACACAATCAGCTTTAAATAGCCTTCAGCACGCCCCAAAAAACTATATGAAATAAGCTCTTTTTTTAACTTTTATTTTTATACTAAAAACCACCCCTTTGTTATCTACTGTTTGTTGTGGATTGAGTGTGGCTTTGAAACAAGCGCTCATATGAAGCAAATTTCAAGTAAAAGCACGAAATGAAAAAAAAAGAAAAAAAACAACAAAAAAAAGCCCGCATTTGTTCACTCGTACACTACCGAAATACTAACTCACTGCTTAAGAAAAAAAAGGACACCCCTGGTGCTTGAGCACCAGTTTTACGCCCCATTTTCCTAGCTTATTTAATACTAAGCATTAGGTTTTTAGTGCTTTTTATATTTTAACATAGCTTATAGGTTAGGCTATTATTAGGTTAGCACTTATTATTTCCATTAGTTAGCTTATTTAGTCATAGCTTATTTTAAAAGCTCAAAAAAGTCCACTTTTTTTCTTTTTTAAAACTAAACTGATAGATTTTAGCTTATAAATTTCTATTTATTCTCCCATTCTCCCCCTCTTTCCCTCTTTCTTTCCCCTTCTTCTTTCTCCCCCTTCCTCCCCAACCACCAGCAAATTTAGAGGGGCTTAATTCTAGGTTCCCAAAGCTTAATTAGGAGCTTATTTAGGGGAATTTAGGAGACTACCATTTGCCCAAAGGGAGTTAGGTAGCTTATATAAAACTTATCCATATAGTTATAAAGTATAGCTATCCTTGAAGCCTTAAAGAAAAAATACGCCCCCAAAAAGAGCTCTGAAAAATAATCCATACAGCTTTTTGAGCTACAGTCAGCAACAAAAAATCTCACAACTTGCTGGCTAATCTTTGAGATTTCAGCCTATGTGCTATTATGAAAATTGTGGTGGTTGGTGCCCCCATAAGTGAGACCCCCATAAGCCCCCCCCCCTCTTTAAAAAAAAAACTTTGCTTCTATAAAGCTGTTAAGCTTTGGGCCAATAAATGCACTTAGGGGGGGGGGGGGGGGGGGGGGGGGGGGGGGACCAAAGTTTTAATCGGTCGGGGTCCAATTCCAGGGACTATTATGTAATTTTTTTAATTTCCAATTATCATTCATAGTTAACCTAGTTAGTTGCTTTTAGTTAAGTTAAGCCTTCTCCAACAGTTAGTCCTTGTGCCTATATCTCTGTTAGTCTAGTCCCCATTAATAATAACAGCTGTTGTTTTATTTAAATTAAAAATATTAAATTAGGTTTAATTTTTAATAAGTTTAATTTAACTATTTAATTTAAAGACAGTAAAATTTGGGGCTATTTTTTATATTTTTTTATTTATTTATTTTTAGGATTTGTTAGTTAAAACTTTTTTCTTTATTTAATATTGATTATTTATTTATTTTTTTTTTTATTTTTTTCAGATTTTTATAGTTCTATTTTTTCCTGACTTTTTATATTTTAATTAGTTTTAAATTAGTTTTTACTCTTAGAAAAATCCATAAAAAAAATAACTAAAAATTAATAAAAAAATATTTTTTTTTTTCTCTTTTTTTTTTTTTATTTATTTTTTTTTTTACATTTAATTATTTTTTTTTATTTTTTTTTTACAAAATATTTCTTTTGGTCAATTAGTGACTAAGGCACAAACAAAACCTATAGTAAAAAAAACCAAAAACATAGGCATAATTTTATCTCTTAAAAATTTGTTTTCCACATATCAAGTTTTAGACAAAGTATAAGAACCAACGCAAAAAAGAGAGGTAGAGAGTATAGTAGGACCTAGAGGCGTAGTATTAAGATAAAGAAAGACGCCAACGACCCAAAAAAGAGACCCCGTATTTATTTTTTATTATTAACCGGGTAAGTTTATATAAAAACTAATTAAAAAACAAAAAAATTTAATTTTAATAAATTATTAAAAATTAAATAAAAAATTTAAAATAAAATAATAACAATAATAAATAACCGTTTCATTCTTTTTTTTTTTTCGTTTTAACATTCAAACGACCTCTTTTAGTTCTCCAGTATTTCCCTTTTTTTCAAGTTGAGTTAATTAAATTTAATTTTGATTTTTAATTTATAATTTAGCATTATTTTCTAAAATTTTTAGTATTTTAGGAGTTCCCGATACCTATTCTGTTCCAGTATTTAATTTAGATTTAATTTAGGATTTCCCAATAATTATTATGCTTTTCCCGTAGTTTAAGTTCTATCCATATTAACTAATTTTGTTTCCGTAGTTTTTTTATAAAGATCCTTCATTTTCCTTTGCTTGTTTTCCCCGTAGATTAAATTATGTTTTAATTAATTTTAGTTATAATCATATCAGTTTCCTCTTCCCCATCATTCAAATTCTCATCAAACCAGGATAAATTCAATTGCAACAAAGCACAATTGCAACAATGCACAACAAAAGCAGCCGGATGGGGGGGGGGGGGGGGGGGGGGGGGGGGGGGGGGGGGGGGGTGGTGGGGGGGGGGGGGGGGGGGGGGGGGGGGGGGGGGGGGGGGGGGGGGGGGGGGGGGGGGGGGGGGGGGGGGGGGGGGGGGGGGGGGGGGGGGGGGGGGGGGGTGTGGGGGGTGGGGGGGGGGGGGTGGGGGTGGGGGGGGGGGGGGGGGGGGGGGGGGGGGGGGGGGGGTTATGTTGGGGGGGGGTGTTGGGGTGGGGTGGGGGGGATGGTGGGGTTTGTGTGGTGTTGGGGGGTGGGTTGAGTGGGGGTTGTTGGGTGGGGGGGGGGGGGGGGGGGGGGGGGGGGGGGGGGGGTGGGGGGGGGGGGGGGGGGGGGGGGTGGGTTGGTTGGGTAATGGTGGAGGAGTAGGGTGATTTAGAAGATTTGAGTATGGAGAGTTATTTTAGGGGGAACGGTTTAGGGTGGATCAGTGGGAGCTCTCATGCACTTGTGACTTATCAGAGAAACAGGTCATTTGTTTCTTAGAAGTCCATATCCTTCCTGTCCACTAATGAACTTCTTTACTCGACAGTCACAAACCACCTGCCTCGAAGATCCAATTCCTCTAAGTCATCTCTATCCATCTGCTGAAAATCCTCATTATCAAGTTGAGGACTGGTTGTTGGTTGTGCAAGGAAGGAGTAAGCTACATCATGAGCACATAGAGTAAATGAAACTTGATTAATTCCACCAGCAGTACTAACCCCAAAATCTCCACTGGCAGTACTAACTTTATTAGTACCGCCAGTATTCTCAGAGGAGAGAAAAGCCAAATTCTGAGAAGCAGAGTTGGAACCTGAAGACCTTTTCAAATCATCTTCATAAACCCTAAGATTATTGTAAAGGTCATCAATATCAATCTCATCAATGTCTGGCTTATTTCTCATGATGAGGGCAATCTGATTCCATGAAGAAAGAAGACTTCTAAGGAACTTCTGGTTGATATCTTCCTTTGATATTGGAGCACCATGAACCTCTAATTGACTTATCAGTTTTTGGAATCTATCATAAGCTTTGTCCAAGCTTTCATTTGATGCAGTAGAAAAATTTTAAAACTAATGTTTTAGAACATTTTTCTGCATCTTCTTGGATTCTACATTATTACCAAACCTCGATTTGATTGCCTCCCAGAGTGATTTAGCATCTGCAACATTGTGAAACTTGAGGAGGTATTCATCAGGTGTTGCTAAAAGCAAGATGCTTTTAACTCTTTCTTGATTCCTTCTAGCAACCAGTTGTTTGGCAGTCTTAGGAGCAGGAGGAGCAGATGTTTCTCTGGTTGGTGTCAATGCTCCTCTTACATAGATCCCATTGACAATAACATCCCATAGATTATGGTCAGTGTGACAGATATATTGTCGCATTCTCATGCTCCAAATATCATATTCTCCCTTCCTGATGATAGGGATTTTCATTGCTGTGATAGTGGTGGAGGAGTATCTTGTTCTGCTTGCCATCATACAATTTGAGAGTTCTTCCTTATCATAGTATTCCACACAAAGCTCTGATACCACTTGTTGGATCCCTTACTGAATGGATCTTTAACCTTTAGCTTGTAAAGGATTTGATATACCTCTAGATAAATCTAAAGCAACAATGGTGAAACAATGACTAAACACTATTGATTATGCGGAAACTAAATCAAAATGCTAAAAAGAACAATAATAAGAAAACACAAAAATAACTTTATATTATCACTTGAATCTTGCCTAGGTACAGATTATAAAGACTAAAGATAGCAAATCGATCTCTATTGATCCAGTATAAGAACTATCTCGACTAACTATGCCTAGGTTCCTTTTAATAAGACTAAGGAAACCCTAATGGTGCTTTACAAAACGTGAACAAAGATCCATGCATATCCTTCCTAAGATACAATATGCATATCTTATAAACGGTACTAACTGATTTTATACAAAACGGTACTAACAATCTGATCAGTCCACTAAACATTTGTACTGTTAGAACAAATAACATTGCTTGCGGTACTAACTAATATAACTAACGGTACTAAGTCAGGAATGCATAATTCCCAACAGAAATTAACCACTCATCATTGATCAAGAGAATTTGAAATGATCAATAGTATTCAACGATAAAGTGAGGATAAATTTTTTCGCTTAGGCAATAAAAGGATTGGAAACCAATATTAAGAAGAATTTCTTCAAGGTTGACTTGAGGGTTAAAGCTATCATCAACAATTCTTTCTTTGTGAATGATAGGGTTGGAAAATTCTTCATATGACATTTCCAAACCTATGTATTTCTAATGTAATGAAAATTTTCCGAATAAGGTTTACACTTGGAATCCTAGTATGTGCCTATATGCAATCAATTGGAGGTGCGGTTTATCGACTCAATATATATATATATATGTATGTTATGTATATTATATATGTAAGTATAATATATATAATTTATATAAAACAATGTATATTATATAAAAATATAAAATATGTTAATGGTGTATATCAATAAAATTATATGTATGAATGTGTGTAAATATAAATATATATATATATAAATATATATAATATAGATATATATAAGAATGTGTTCTTATATATATATGTATTAGATATAAAAATATTTATATTTAAGTATGTAATATATATATATGTATGTATATATATAAATATATATTATATATATATATATATAAATTAATAAAACTTATGTTATTGTATATATATATATATAAGTGTATATACTATGTATGTATTTATATAAGATATATAAACATCAATATATATTGCCATTCAAGAGATCGCAATGCATGATGAAAATCGTTTTTACATTGTATTAACAATACATATAGAGTATTTTAAGTGTCTAGGATGTGAGAATGGTTTACAAAAACAACTTGGGATTTTTCAAAAAAAAATTTCATATCTAGATGTGCTTAAAATGCAATGTGTAGAATATCTTAACACATATATTATGGATTCGTTTAGGGTTTTTAGAGAGAGAAAGAAGTGGTTAGATGAACACTTAGAGAGAAAAACAAAGAAGAGAAAATTAGATTAAGTGTGTGAAAATGAACAACCAACACCCTCTCCATGTGTGGAGAGGGCTTTTATACAAAGGGTATTGGCCGGCCACAGGCCTCATAAGAGGCTTTCCATGGGCCTTTAGCCCGGTTAGCTTTCTAACTTAAAACCGTTCGCCTACAAACGAGCTACGAAAAACAAATATGTTAGTGACTTGATACTTTTTTAGTTATTTCTAACAATCTCCCCCTAAGGGAGGTCACTCTAATTTACAAGAAACTTAAACCTATCATACTATGCTTCGACTTTAGTCTTGAGCTCGTAGACTTTAAATTCAATCTTTAACTTGTGATATGTTGTAGTGATCATTGACTTTAGGCTTGAGCTTATTCTAATAGGCTTGACTTGTATGTGAATCTTGAGATTCTTTAAGATCATCAACCAAGCATAATATCTTATCATCATCGTTGGATCTTTTGCCTTCTTGTGACTTGTGACGTCTGGACCAACATGCCATACTGTTTCTTGATGTTGAAAAGCCTGAGTAACCAACTTACTTTGATATTCTTAAACTTTTAACCACTTTTCCCTTTTATGGAGGACGTACGGTTATCAATCTCAGACCTTTGTCACTTCAAGAAAGACGTACGGTATCAGATTAGCGGAAGTCTTAAAACATGTACTTGAGCTTTCATGATGTCTTTATATATGTCGGTCGAGTATGAGCATGTGTTATTGGCTTTGACTTTTCCTCGGGAAATTGCTACCACTGTTAGGAAATCTGCATAAATGGGTTAGTGATAAACAACATATATGGACGAAAGTGGCTTTGTCACATCGTCGAATACGGTTGTAACAACCACGGTTCCCCGTTATTCAGTATAAATATTGCTTGTGATCAGGTAGAATTCCAAAGAATCTCCTTGACAGTGTTTCACAGCTACACTATCCGTTTTCATTATTGGAGTGTCTCAAAGCAGACAACACGATAAGAGTAAATCGGTAAGTTACTATCTTCCCGATTAAGCCGTCAATTGGTGTTCAGCTTTCCTATGTCCATATACCCTTGCGAGGCTTCCCATGGACATAAAATTAAAAATGGATTTAGAAAATCAGTCGGTGTGTCAAAATGCAAACGGTTATTATGACACACCAACAGTTTTATCTTTTTCAAAATTCATTCATCAATTCATAAGTTGGACTGAATTGATATCCAGTATCACAAGTTTGATCCGTATAGGATCTCACAAGTCACCTACCAAGAGCTTGTTTGATGTTGGCTCAAGCAGGATTTTCATCTTCACCGTGAATACTTAAGTATCACTCGGATGTTCTGGCACAATCACAATGATAATGCGTAGGACTCTTAATACATATATCTTGTTTTTCACATTGTGTAAATTAGCAAGCATAATTTTGACAAGTGTCCTAATGAGATTTATGGATGATCTCTTTTGGCTCTAGACTCAATAGTGCACTTTGGTTTTAGTGATCGAAGGCTAGAGCAGACTGCCACCTTTTCATTACCAACTAACTCGGAGTGAGAAAGTTGATAGAAATGCGTGTAATCTCCATGAGAAATGAAACAGAAATCTTTTGAGAGATTCTGAGTGGCTAGGGAGGGTTGTGCATTGCATCACTGGGTCCATGATGTCAATCTTCAATGTCAGCAATCATCTTAGTGATTCTAGACAGCAAATGTATTGACCCGGTTTTTTCCTAAATGTAAGGAGGGCTTCTTTCTTTTCACCCTTTATCTTAACTTTTCTTTTTAATTCTTCAACCCCTTCAGCTCTTACCGAGACTTCATATCTAGTACCTTGTTGGGTTTGTTCTAAGGACTATGATGAGGTGTTTATTTTTATAACCCTTTTTCAGGGTCGATTAAACCCCTAAAACATGCATTTTATGCCCAAAAAAGTACTTAAACGTTCCTGTTTTTAGGGTATACAGCATTTGGAAGGCATTTGGTGAAATAAAAAAAAAAAAAAACAGTGACTTGGCTCCATTTAAGAAGAACACTGACAAGACTACGAACCTAGACCAACATCTCTCAAGAATTTCTACTCAGCAGCTCAAGACGGCGTCACAGATTACACGTGACGCTGTCACAACTCATCTCAAGACGGACGTCACAAGATCTAGAGGGCGTGCATAATGCGACAACAACCCATTATTCTAGAATAAACCTAATTCATGACGGCGTCACGAATTAAACACACGCCGTTCACAAGCGATTTTCCTATATATACAAATCCATTTTTAGGGTTTTAAGTGTGTAACTTTAGAGTAAAAGAAAGGGACGAACCCTAGTTCGTTTAGCAGCTGTTAGGGATGATTTTAAGACCTCAAAACCCTATTGTACTTCCTTCAATTCATGTTAGAAAAATCAAGTAAGACAAAACTTAATCATTTCAATATGTCTTGTGTGTGATTTCTTTAAAATATAGTTCTTGCTTTATCTTAGTGAGTGTTGCCATTTCTTGTTGATGAATATGCATTTTAGGTCTTAGAAACCAACTTTTGTCTGAAGATAGTTGATAGTCTAGGAATACAGATTGTGTAGAAAGGATACCAACGGGATAACAGTCTTCATACTACCTTTTTCCCCTTATATGGTTGATCCACACTAAATTATAATTCAAATGCAATTAATATACTCTTAGGCTGCCTTGCAATAGTCATCAATACTACCCTATACTTAGTCATTGCCTTAACGAATACTAAATAAGCTTCGGTTCCATGAATTTGTTCATGACTTAGGAAATAATTACATAGATCATCACAAGTGTGACAAAGCAACAACACTAGGAGAAGCAATCTAGGGAGTAATACATGATTAAATAAGCACAATCTTTTATTATATTTTTATCACCAGTAGCTTAGTTTATTATTTAGTTTAATAGCTAAAACCAACCAAACCTCTCAAATATATGATTTACCTGCTTTCCTATAAATAAAAAAACACAAAAATAATCTTCTCTCAACCCCTAGGATTATGTTAGACCGTGATCAAGCCTTCCTAACCTATTCCCCAAGAGAACGATAACAACCCCCAAGTCTTGCCTATACTACACTACAATGATTAAGTACACTGCCTAAGGAGTTGTAAAACTTCTTGTAGAAGTCCCTTATAACAACCGCAACAAGTTTTTGGCGCCGCTGCATGGGGAATAGTTAGGTTTTGATCATAGTTTAGCTTAGTTCTACTTGCTTGAATCCTTTCAAGTAAGACTTTAATTTCCGTATATTAGCTTTCTCGTAGTCTATCTTTTCTTTGTGTGTTTGTTCATAGTTTTTATTGACTATTCCATTCTTCATCATGAAGAACGCGAATCCACCACCTACCAATAATCTTCCTGTCCTACAAGCTGCGCTGTCACACCCCGCCAAGGCGGAAAGACGATGCGTAACATCATGGATATCATCACAACACAATGGTGTCAACAATAGAGAATCACTACATGTATAACTAAAAATAAAAGACACAATGTGTCATGACAATACCAAAAACAAAGGAACGGCGTCTTGTATTAATGAAAAAGGGGTCTCATCAATACAAACACAATGTCTCACAAACCTAATAAAACTAATAACATTCAAGAATTCATACAAACAATTATGAAACGAAATCAAATGAGAACTTCCAATGCCAGCCTAATGCTCTCTCTAGCCACTTTTATTAACTTCAACACCTTCATAATGCTCACCTGAAAATGATGCTTAAAACGTCAACATAATGGTTGGTGAGAGTCATAGGTTTATGACACCTAATTTAAGATTTAAATCAATTACTGTGATTAATAAAAACAAAACATGGCAGTACAATTAAGCTAACTTTTATACATGCTAACATGCATTCAACTAACAATCACCATTGGGATGGAACGTGTCCCCCGATCCAAACCACAAAATTTATCATATAGTCATGGAGAGGAATGTTATCCCCGATCCCAGACTCTTGGTACCGTATCTACACAATCCCATACCCACACGGAGTAGGCGAAAACCAAATTCAAACTCAATCATACGGAGACGGTCACGCTCTATGGATGTCATACCCACAAAGAAGGCGAAAACCAATCTGTAACTAAATCACAAGGAGATGATCACGCTTCATGGATGTCATACGACATGCAGCACATAAACATATAATAGCTACATAAAAATCCATGCATCAATTAAACCACATAATCACAGCAATCAAAACATTTTAAAACATATTTTGCATCATTTTCATCCCAAGAAAACATAGTAAAATGGGACTATGAAACTCACCTGATGCTTAGCTACTTGACAAAATCTTGCACATAATCTAAACACAACAGAAACACAAGTTACACTTTGTTAGGCTAAATGCCCAAGCCAATATAACAATCATATGATGGACTTCTAAACCTTACACTAAGTTTATAATCCTTTTTATACATCTCCCAAATCATTTTCATACTCTATATAACTTTAACCATTAACTTCCAACTTTTTAGTTTCCGGCAGAAATTTGTAGTCACTTCATGACCACAAATAAAATACTAAAACACCTAATTGATGGTTCTCCTTACATTATCTAGCTTCCCAATGAGTTGTGAGCTACTATGATTTTTAGAAAAAATAATACTGAATGGAACTATTTTATAAAAATTCATCTTTATAAAGTACTCAGATTCGGATCTGAACGCACACTAAAAAGTTTGACATCCTCAAAAATACTTAGAAAATGTTTTATTGCTGGCCCTTCGAACTGGAGTTAATAGACACCTATAATATGACCCGCGATTTTTGTCTAACCCCAATTTGAATTTAAGTAGGGGTTTTACTCCCCGAAATTAGACCCAAATCTGACCCGAATTTACTGTTTTGACAAATTTTCTTGCGAAAATTATTTGACTAACTTCCCGACCTCAAAACTTTTCGGGGCCAGACTTTTTGGAAACTAGACTCTCTGAACTAAATTTTAGGCTCAATAAAATTGATGATTGCTATTTTTATTACCAAGTTATGATTTGTACAAGATGACCTTTCAAAACTGTCAGCTCTTAAATTCTAAATGTACAAACCCTAAAACCCTAATTACACATGCTTAACACCACTAATCATCTCAAAAACGATTTTTAAAGATCAAAACTCTAATTTTACAGATCTTATATAAACCCTAGTCCATCTTTAAAATTGTTACAAGAATAATTAAAGAGAATTAAAATAGTTATGGTTTATTAACATACCTTAAACATTGATCTTGATACACAAGATCACCAACTTGATTCTTGATAATAAAAAAAAATCTTTTCTCTTTGTTCGACTGATTTTACAAAAAAAGGGGAGGAGGTGTTTGTATTTATAGTGAAAAGAAAATGTTTGGATAATTACCTAATTAGAATCCAACTTTAACTAAAATTGGGTTTTCTTTCCTCCTTTTTCTTTCTAAACCGGTCCAACCAAACATCCCTTAATTAATTAAAAAAAATTATAAAATTTCGTCCAAATATATGTATATCTGTTATTTATATATTTTTTTATTAATTATTATTAATTACATAATCAACCTTTAATTTTTGACATTTTTATAAAAACCTTTTATTCTACCTTTTAAACCTTTTAAATTAAATGATTATAAATAAATTTCATTTCTAATGTTATTTTACTAACTTAATAAAACTAAGATCTATCTAACTAAATTATTAGACCTAAGTCTTACTCCTACAAACCACTAATACTTAAATACGTACATACATAATACTTACACAAAATAATACGTATACACATAAAATTACACTATCATTTCCATTGTCACAAAAATATGAACAAAATGAAATATCCATAACAACTATCAATTTAATCACAATGAGACGATCACGCTTCATGAATTGATAACCGATACTCACATAGATCACATAAGCACATAAATATAACTCATATCAATACTTTAGTCAACTCTAACGGTTTGACTAACCCGCTCAAGTCACGGTTGTCACAACAGATCCTACTGATGACAAAGAAAGAACATAATGGGTTGAATTGAAGAGGTTATTTGAACCTGATACTGATGATATTCTATGGAAGCTTCAGAGATATATGCATGATTCGTTGACATGGAGGTTATATGATACATGTGGTGTTCACTATGTATCTACAGACAGAGGACATGATATTTTCATGCTGGTAGAAAAAGATTATCCATTGTCAAAAGGAGTTCTAATGTTGATGTTGGTTAACAAGCTGTTAGTAGAACAATCTTCAGAGATGGAAAATGAACTTTTAAAGAAAATCTTCATACTAGCAAACAGACCAAGACAGTAAAGTGTTTGGAAGCATCCTCTCTAAACAGAAGATTTAATTCAAAAACTTGATGATTTGAAGGTAAATCACAAGTTTAGGGGAGGATTTTTGGGAATTAAGGGCTTCTACAAGTTTCTACTGTTGGTTCAACTTAGTACTGCCAAGAGAAGACTTAGTACTGCCAAGCTAAGTTAGTACTGTTAGTGGTATAGTTAGTATTCATAGTTTCAAGGTTATTTTGTAACTTTGATTGTGTTTAATATATTGAAAGTTTAGCAAGATCTTGTTTTACTGTTTCATTGTTCTTCTAAGTATTACAAGCTAGATTCCGCATAGTTTGTAGTATTTACAATCTTGGTTTCTACTATAGTTGTTTTGGATCTATCCAACACAACTAAGCTTTAACAAGCTAAGTAAGATCTGTTCAAAAGGGATCAACAAACATGTTGACTGCAACATGCACAAAACTCCCATGCCAACAACATCACTAGTAAGTTGAAAACACGAATTCAAAAAAAATCTCACTAAACCATAAGACTCTAAAGACATTTTGAAAACTTTAGAGCTATAAAATATAAGCAACATTTCGACGGCATAAAACCTTATTCAAATATCACTAATCTTTTTTTAAGCAAGGGATATACAAAATACCAAAGCTCAAACTTCAGAGTGTGGTATTCATTCCAATCCACACTGTAGAACCGCAGGGGGGTGAATACAGTTTTCTTGACTTCTTCGAAGTTTCTGAAACTTTAAGTCTCGAAAGAACCGAGTGGTGTAATGATCTAATTAGCAAAAAAAAAATAAGTAGATGGATGTATGTTATGATAAAATATATGATAATAGTATAAAATTATATATATATATATATATATAGAGAGAGAGAGAAGAGACCAAGATATATACTATGGGTTCGAGAAGGGGTTTAGTCCTTCCGTACATGCCAGTTGTGAATTCGCGACACCTATACATTCTTAGTAATAATCTTAGGTGAACTACAACCGTATATAATATATAACTCCACCAATATGCACAAAGATCAGCGCTCACAAAGAAGAGTTACTACCTATGGTATTCTGCCCTCGGAATCCACCCCTAAGAACTCGTAATTCGACTTAACCTATAACCAATTAAGACTTCCCTTGGAAGCTTACTAAACCTTAATTAGATCACCAATGATATAGGATTGATCGCTCGGATATAAGACTTCCCTTACAACTCGATTAAATGAATGAAGATAGATGAACCACTTAACTTAACCTAGAGACTCGATTCTAATAGAAAGGTTATGAGAAAGAAGACCTTCGACAAAACACATAAGTATGGATTAGGTACTCGTGTGGCTCTCTTGCGAAGATGTGTGTTCTTCAATAGATGATAGAAGAGAAGATTAAGAACACAAAAGGTGTTAGACTTAGAGGATTAGAGGAGAGAAAAGAGAGAAAAAATATTTTCAAGAGGTGAGGAATATAATGGCCAGGGGGGGTATTTATAGACCATGGAACACAAATTGTCAAAATACAATTCGTGTCTAGCGTGCTGCCCACGCTCCAAGGCGTGGCCAGCGCGCCAGATTCTCGAAGATGTATTCTTCGAGACTTGGCGTTTTAAACACCCGCACTTGTTAAACCCCCAATTGTACTTCACGCTATGACTTTTCAATCATTCTTATGCTCAAGGTCAACCAACTCAAATAGCCATTTGATAAAAATGTTTGTGAAGTGTTAAAAGCGTTTTGCTTATCCGATAATGAAAAGAAAGAAAAGAATTATCGGAAAGGGTATTTTGGGTATTCCTCAAAATGGTAACTAGCCTAGTTGGGATCCAACTAAAGACTAGAAGTGACTAGTTAGGGCATAAGAGAAAATTCTTAGAATATTATTTGCTTGGATAGAAAGGGGGAAAGATTTGAAATTTGAATTTCAAATTCATTAATACACATGTTGTAATTTGAATTATATAGAGAATAAGGTGAATAGTGAATATATGGTAGAGAGTGTTTTAAAAAGATATGGGATATATTGTTTGGAATGTGGGAGACATAGAAGTACAACAAGTACAAGAGACGTACATTGTGTAAGGGAGCGTGAGTTGGCATTATTGAGGATAAGGTTTGAGGTTTATTTGGTGAAGGTTTATGTGTATGAAGGTTTGAAGATGAAGATGAAAATAAGAATGAAATCAAAGGATTGATTTGGGTTAATAATCACATTGCCAATAAGAAAGGAAAGAGTGGGCATATGTGATTATGGATTGTTTAAGAAGAAGATGTTTGGAGTGAGTGTAGAGGATATGAAATCATTTGTTGGGTAAGAAGGGTGAACAAGTGATTAATGCCCGTTACATGATTAAGATCATCATAAATCTGGATTAAGGTCAAATGAATACTTTTGCTTGTTGGTATGTTGGAAACATGATCATACTAGGTTTAGAAAAAAGTTTCGGCCTTGGCTAGTGGCGTTTGATAAAAGATTTGAGTTGGTGTTTTATAGAAAAATGCAGGGATTCGTTTTTGCTCCTATCTAAGTCTAAACCTCATTTGGAGTGTTCTCAAATGCTCAAATATCATGTACATACTGTTAATACAAATAATGATTAAAAATGTTATTTATATTTTTTGACTCCTTTACGTTTTGAAGATGACAAAATGTAAAAATATTCGCGATAAAAATAAACGTTTACATGTTATTAATCGTAAACTTCCATTTTGACATAAATCACTGATGACATTAAATAACGTCTATTTTATAGCATCATTTATCCTATGTTATTAACCCATTTTGTACAGTTGTTGCAAAGAATTGTTACTTAATCATTAATATTTAAGAATTACAGTAATTATGGAGTAATTGGTAAAACTTAGTAAAAGGCGTGCATTCTAGAGCTTAAATGAAGATATTTTGAAGATTACTATTCTGAAGACCAAGACAGCGTATCCATCAAGGAAGATACGACGTATCCATGCCTGCACTCACCAAAGACTACAAAAGGAATGAAGATCAATACGCCATATCCAGAGGACTCAATACGCCGTATTTAAGATATGGAATCAATATAATATTCTGGAAGATATCAAACGTGGTCCCTACTCCAAGAAATCTCCAATACGCCGTATCCAATACATGGATACGCCATACCCAACCGACTTCCAGACCTTATAAATAGAAAACTCAAAAATGAGTTTTAAGTGTGCTAAATCATATTCTCGATACCTAAACCACAAAAGTTGATTTTTAGAGGAGAAAAAGAGCAGAAGAGGTCGAGCAACGTATTCAATTCCATAGGAGACATCATGTAATTCCATATACATTAGTAATCGTTCAGTTTTTGGTATCATTCGTTAACTCAGTTAGTTTACCTTGGCTAAATTATTACTCTTGTATTTATTATGCCGTTTGAAGGCTAATACCTTCGGGTATTAGCCATTATTATGAAGATCTGAATGTTTGGTATTTGCTTATATCAATTTCTTGTTTTATCGTTGAGTGCTTGTTTATGTTTATCAATTTACACTTGTTTACGCGCTTTTGTATGTGACCTGTCATTCAACTGGATCTAGCAAAGTGGACCAAGCGGATCTAGAGTCCGGGATAGCTCTCCATATAGTAATTTATACATCTAGAATAATAGTTACACAAGTATTGTCCTTCTAAGTCTGTGTCTAGGATACGCTTCGGGCTTAACTAGTTAATTGGATATTGCCAATGGTTTATTGATCGTGTTGACTAGCAGGTGACCTAGATAATTCAACAAATAACATTCTGATTCCATTGGATAGTTGGACAAGTGGACTACTAGTGTATAGATTGCCATTAAGCGGTAAATGGGTAAAGTCTCTATGAGCAAGGGTTAACAAGATCACCATTGCTTTAATCCCTAAGATAGATTATAATCAGCAAATAAGGATGCTTTATGCGGATGCTTTAATTGTGACAGAATTAATGTGTCTAGGTCTTAGGATGATGTAACGCCTAAGTCTTAAGAATGATATGCCACCTCGAGAGAAGAAATCATTGCACTAAATAAACAAACCAACGTTCTAATCGGATTAATAATGGTTAATACAATTTTCTTATATAAGGTTCGACCGCTCTTTTATCTTTTTTCTATTAGCTTGCGTGGGTAACATTGTCTTGAATTGATTGTAGTCACCAACTAAACCGTGCCAGTCTCTTAGGCTGAAAACCCTCTTTTTCCGTTAGAATTAGGATTTAGACTGACATAGGTTTAACATAGGTTTAGATTAGAATATAATTAACATAGATTAGATAACCAAGCTATTAATTAAATTGATAGATTTAACCTCGCTCTCAGTGATCGACACCCTACTTACCATGAAACTACTACCGATCAGGTACACTGCCCGTTAAAGTGTTGTTTTTGGTTGAGTCGGCAAAATATAAATGTAAAACTTGAATCAATAAAATATACACCACACAACGACACATCAAGTTTTTGGCGTCGTTTTCAGAGAGTGAAAATTAATCTTGATTTTTATTTTGATATTTTAGTTTTTAACATTAGATTAGATCTAACCCTTAGGATTAGTGTAATTTAGATTAGTGTATATTCTTGTATATTCTGTAATATTGGTATATTTGTATATTTGTTTGCTTGTATATATTTATGTGTTTAATTGTTTGCGTATTTAATTGTTTTTCTTGAATACACTGTTTTGGTCGCGACAGTTGAATACGGCGAATCCACTTCTACTGGATACGGCATATCCAGTTCTCTGTCCAATACAGCGTATTCAATCCAACTGATTAATACAGTGTATCCACTTCATTGGATATGGCGTGTCGATTGTCTGGAACAAAAACTGAAATAATTGATTTTTGTGCCACTTTTTTTTACCTTTCTTCAGAGCAAATCCTGCTGATATTTTTACCCTTGTTACAGGAAGAACTTATCAGAGCTAGTTGATTGAAGAAGGAACCACAAAAAGTCATGACTTAACCAATTCTTAATAAAAGCATGGAAAAGGCTCAATCTGAATCATATCTTTCCATCACCAGTAACGACATAAAAATTGTTAGGAACACGAAAGTGTCGGTCGCTTCCATAGATAATAGTCGTTAGCTCGTTAAGTAATTTTTGGAAACTTACATAGTTAGTTTACTAAGGCCCATGGATACACCCATGCTAGCCCAAGCCCACGTGCCATGTGTATTTATACACCTCTCCATACCTTGGAGAGGTGGTTGGTTGTTCATTTTTCACACATAATATTACAAGTTTACTTTCTCTCTCTAAGTGCTCATCCAACCCTCTCTCTCTCTAGTTCCTACATATAGTAAAGATTACTTGTATTCTACAATTGGTATCAAGATCCATGAAGTGATGTGTTTAGATATTGTGTTTGGTTTTGGTTCGTGAGTTTTATCTTAAAAAAACTCATATTTTTTAATTTTTTCTTGTTTCTTAAGCTTAAATTACACACAAAAGATCATCTACATAGGTAGCTTTGATATAGTATCTTTGGATATAGGTGTGTATACTTAGATAAATAGAAAAATCTCTTAGTTTTGTGTCTTTTGTGTTCATTAGCTTATAAAGGTCAAAATCTTGATTCTAAATTTTTTGGCTTAAAAACCTTAAAGTTGTCATTTTTCTTGTCCCTATAAGCTTAGTAACACTTTTGGTACAAAAAATTTTGGAAAACAATCGTCAAAAACATGTCTTTTTTAGTTTTGAAAAAGTGGGTTTCGAGTTCGAACCGATCTAGTTGCTTTTGTTGGAACCGATCTAGTTGATTTCAGTAGGAACCGATCTAGTAAATTTTAGTTGGAACCGATCTAGTGTATATCAGTTAGAACTGATCAAGTTGTTTGTAGTTGGAACCGATCTAGTTTAGTTCAATTAGAACCGATCTAGTGTATATCAGTTGGAACCGATCAAGCTGTTTGTAGTTGGAACCGATCTAGTTTAGTTCAGTTGGAACCGATCTAGTGTATATCAGTTGGAACCGATCTAGCTGTTGGTAGTTGGAACCGATCTAGTTCATTTCAGTTGGAGCCGATCTAGTTTAGTTTAGTTAGAACCGATCTAGTGTATATCAGTTGGACCTGATCTAGCTGTTTGTAGTTGGAACCAATCTAGTTCATTTCAGTTGGAACCGATCTAGTTTAGTTCAGTTGGAACCGATCTAGTGTATATCAGTTGGAACCGATCTAGCTGTTTGTAGTTGGAACCGATCTAGTTCATTTTAGTTAGAACCGATCTAATTGACTTCAGTTAGAACTGATCTAGTTGATTTTAGTTGGAACCGATCTAGTTGACTTTAATTGGAACCGATCTAATTGACTTTAGTTGGAACCGATCTAATTGACTTTTAGTTGGAACCGATCTAGTTAAAGTTTAATTAAAACCAAACCACTTAAATTTCAAAATTATACGGTTTATTTCTTTGACTTGTAAAATCCCGTGAAACATTAAATTGTTTTCCCGGTTTAGTCAAGAATTGTAAAATCTCGTGTAGTTTCTTGAATTCAAACACTTAAAAGACAACTTAATCAAACATAATTTCTTTCTACCATCAATCAATCAATCAGTAATCTTTTTGATACCACTTTATCAATGACGACTCTTGTTGATAAGTCACTTCTCTCGGGTGGTGACAATAAACCACCGATGCTTAAAAAGCACTTGTATGACTCGTGGAAAAACAGAATGGAACTTTATATGATGAATAGACCTCATGGTAGAATGATTCTTGCTTTTGTTGAAAAAGGTCCACTTGTTTGGCCAATAATTACAGTGGATGGTGTAACCAGACCAAAGGAATATACTGATTTAACTCCCACAGAAACCATTCAAGCTGATTGTGACATCAAAGCAATAAACATCATTCTAAAAGGCATTCCAACTAAAATTTATGCTCTTATTAGTCAACATCATGTAGCCAAGGATATTTGGGAGAAAATCAAACTGCTCATGCAAGGAACGTCATTAACGAAGCAAGAACGAGAGTGTAAGTTGTACGATGAATTTGATAAGTTTACATACAAGAAAGGAGAGTCGTTACACGAGTACTACTTGAGATTCACTTTGCTACTCAATGATATGAATATTTACAAGATGCCACTGGAGCAATTTCAAGTCAATACCAAGTTTCTGAATACTCTTCTTGCTGAATGGAGCAAATTCGTTACTGATGTTAAGTTGGTCAAAGATTTGCATACTACTAATGTTGATCAGATTCATGCTCACTTGGAACAACATGAACGGCATGCAAATGAAGTTCGATTGATGCATGAACGCAACTCCGATCCTCTTGCTTTAGTTGCATCTCACCAAATGACACAGTCTCCTTATCAATCTCATCAGCACTCTTTACCAGAGACTCCTCAACATCAACAATTTGTTTCACCTTATCAGTCTCCACAGTATGGATCACCTTATCAGTCTTAACAATACTCAACTCATCAATCATCAACACCTCTTTCAATCACTTATCCATCCAATGAGTATCAACCATCAATTCACCACAACGTTTATTCTCCATCATCATCCATCCCTCAATTGGAATATGCTCCCTCAGTTAACCAACAATCTAAATTTTCCCAACCTGACTCGGGTCTAATTGTACCAGTGTTCCAGAAAGGTGATGATCCCATTGATGCCATCAATCATATGATGTCTTTCTTGACTGCAGTTGTCACTTTCCAATTCCCGCTATCCCACTACCAATAACCAGCTGAGGAATTCGTCAAACCCTAGGCAACAAGCCACCATTAATGATGGAAGAGTAACCGTACAACCAGTTCAGGGGAGACAAATTTCTTATGCTGCGGGTACTACAAGAACTTTCACTCCAGGAGCAAGTAGGAATAACTCGGGGAAACAGAGGATTGTTACATGTTACAACTGCAAAGGGGAAGGACACATGTCCAAACAATGCACTAAACCAAGGAGGAAACGGGATGATTCATGGTTTAAAGATAAAGTGTTGTTGGTACAAGCTCAAGCAAGTGGTCAAATTCTACATGAGGAGGAACTAGCAATTTTGGCAGATCCAGGAATCCTAAAGAGGTTAAAGCCACATAGACAGTCCATTACTCACAATGCAGACTTATCAAGCTGATGATTTGGATGCATATGACTCTGATTGTGATGAACTCAACACTGCCAAAGTTGCTCTCATGGCGAATTTATCTCATTATGGTTCAGATGCTCTTGCTGAGGTACACAATCATGATAATGTGAATAATAATATGATTAATCAAGCTGTGCAGGTGATGCCATCTTCTGAACAGTCAAATGTTGTGAACCATTCAGAGACTGAAATAACCAGTGATAGCAATATCATTCCTTATTCTCAGTATCTGATTGAATCACAACAGCCAACCGTTCAGAATTCTAACTCTTCTGCACAACAAGATGCACTGATATTATCTGTGATTGAACAACTAAAAACCCAAGTTGCTAATTGTACCAAGATAAATCTAGAAAATAAAAGTGTCAATGATACTTTAACTCCTGAGCTTGAAAGATATAAGGAACAAGTTAAAGTGTTGAATGATGGACAAAATGTTGATTTAAAGAGTAAAAATAACATTTTAGATTCATGTGCACAGTCTGTAGAGATTGATCATCTTAAACAAACTCTTTCAGAACATTTAAAAGAAAAGGAATCTTTAATGCAAATGGTTACTCTTCTCAAAAATGATTTTAAGAAAGAAGAATCTAGAAACATTGATAGGGAAATAGCTTTAGAAAAGCGGATCAAACAGCTAGATAATATTGTTTTTAAAAGAGATCAATCTGCACAAACTATGCACATGTTGACGAAACCTCAGTTTTTCTATGATTATACCACTAAACAAGCTCTAGGTTTTCAAAATCCTTTCTATCTGAAGAAAGCTCAGCAGTTGGAACCAAAGCTATATGTTGGTGATATTATTAAGAAAACTAATCCCATTGTGATTCTTGACTCTGAAGAGACCTTAATGCTTGCTGAAGAGAGTCGTTCAAAAATGCTTTTAAAACAAAAGGATCCTATAATGTTAGAAAAGAAAGTTAATACTACACCAGTCGATTATGCTCGTCTTAACCAACTTTCTCAAGATTTTGTAAAATGATTTGTTCCACAAACTGAATTATCTGCTGAACAAGGCTTTTGGTCTCAGAATTCTGTGATTTCTACTGAACCCACTCTTTCTAGAAGACCCACCATAGTTGAGGTTCCAAAAGAACTTCCTAAAGTCAGCATGGTGAATACGAGTTTGAAGAAACTTAAACACCATCTTGCTGGTTTTGACGTGGTTGTCAAAGAAAGAACCACACCCACAGCTATCACTGAGGGCTCGTGGGGGTTCGAACATACAAAAGCTTGTTTTAGGGATGAAATAATTCCATTTGTAAAAGCTCTGAAGGACTTGTTTAACACATTCAATCAATATTTGGTTGATGAACTTTCTGAAGTCCAAAATGTCTTTCATCAAATGGAACAGGCTGTGGAACAACATCGTTTAGAATCCAAAACATTTGAAGTTAAAATGAATCAAGTTTTGAACGAAAACGAACGACTCTTGGAACAAGTAATAAGCAAAGATATTGTGAACATACTTGTGAATTCGTTTGTGAATATTGCTTCTGTGAATGTGCATGAATGTGAAAAGTGTCTCAAACTTGAGACTGAGCTTCTCAACAAGAAGGATTTTGTTGAAAAAGAGATTTACGATAAACTGTTCAAAAGTTTTACCACTCTTGAAAAACATTGCATCTCTTTAGAAGTTGATATTCAACATAATCAGGAAATTTTTCAAAGGGACAATTCTGTTTCAAATCAAAGTGCTCTAAGTTTTGATCAATTGTTTGAATTAAATGAATTGAAAGCTCAGTCCCAAGAAAAGGACACGGTCATAAAGAAGTTGAAAGAGAGAATTAAATCTCTAAGTGGAAAACAGAATGAGGATAAGATTAAAAAGGACTTAGAAGAGATTGAAACTATAAATATTGAATTGGATCATAGGGTGACAAAGCTTATTGCTGAGAATGAGCATTTGAAACAGACCTATAAGCAACTTTATGACTCAATTAAACCAACACGTATTCGATCAAAAGAACAATGTGATGATTTAATTAATCAAGTCAATCTAAAGTCTGTGGAAATTTCTGATTTAAATGCTAGTCTTCAGGAAAAAGTTTTGGTAATTACAGCTTTCAAAAATGATTTAAGGAAACTTAAGGGAAAATCTCTAGTTGATAATGACATTACAAAACACCCTAGTGATCCAGAAATGCTTAAGATTGATGTGGAACCAATAACCCCTAAATTGTTGAATAAACAGACAGCTCACTCTGCCTATATTAAGCACACTCAGGAAGAAGCTACCATTCTTAGGGATCTAGTTGAACATGTTAAATCAAAATATCCACTAGATCAATCCCTATAATCTGCCTGTAGGTATGCTAAACTAGTTAAGGAGTTACTTACAAACATCAGTAAAACCTGCCCTAGTGTCAACAATACTGATGGAAAATTAGTGGTTGTGACCCCAAAGAACAAGGACAAAAGAGTTAGATTCACTAAGCCCGTCACATCCTCAGGAAACACAATCACAAAAACAACCTCAACATCAAACCTAGTTTCTAACAAACCTATGTTGTCTTCTACAGGAGTAAAACCGTCTACTAGTGCTAGCGGATCACAGTCTTCAGGCAATACAAAGAAAGATAAGATTTAGCAAACACCAAGTAGTACTCAGAAGAATAAAGTAGAAGCCCATCCTAGGAAAGTTAAATCTAGTTTGAAAAATAAAGATTGTGTTGTTCAACCTAAAGGAACTGCTCATGTGCAGCATTCCAAGCTTAATGCGAATTCTGAACTTAAATGTGTTAAGTGTAATGGTTGCATGCTTTCTGATAATCATGATTTGTGTGTTCTTGATTTTATCAATAATGTGAATGCTCGTAAAAAATCTAAATCTGTTAACAAATGTTCAAAGAGAAAAGCTTAGAAACCAACAGGAAAGGTGTTTTCAAATATTGGATCCATCTGGAGACCTACTGGTCGAACCTTTACTATAGTAGGAAATGCATGCCCTTTAACTAGGATTACCACAACTACTGAAGTACCCCTTAGGAAACTAACTACTCTAGAAAATGAAACACCTAAGCCTGTTGTAACATTGGTTTACTCAAGGAAACCTAGGAAATCTAAAACTAATATTCCTATTAGCAAATCTAAGGTTCCTAAATCTGTAGCTAATTAGGGACCAATAGTACATGTCTTAATTAAACATATGATGTACAAGTACTTTAGGGATCATTAGGAGATTTCCTAGGATTTTCTAAGTGCATATATGTATGGGACGTGTAGTAGTAGAGGAAAAATAAGATTTTGAAATCTTATTAAGGTTATACAAGTACAAGGTTTAATTACCTTAAGATGTACATGTACTTAGGAAGTTTTAAGGATTTTCCTAGTTGCTTTAGTTCTCATAACCGGCCCTAGTGGGTTATTAACACAAGATTTGATTAAATTTTGTGTTTAAGGTTTAAAAGTGGATATTGGTTTGAGTCTAGGTAAGTCTAGGTATTTCTGGGGTGTGTCTAAATGTATTTTATTGCGAAACGTAAGCCTTTTACGTGACCAATAAAAATAAAATACGCAAAGTTAATAATTATCTTCTTAATAATTATATAACACTTGTTTGATGTAAACCTTAATTTATTTGGTGACCGTTTACGTTAAATGATTATTTCTAGTCTACGCGATTTAGTTTAAAAGTTAATTTAAAAGTAAACGCGTATCGGACCAAAATAAATAGTGGCGGATAATAAGAGTCGTAAAATGACCTGAAATTAAGAAATGTTACAATGGCGTCCTCTCCCATATGTCTCTTGTCAAAGGCCTTAAAGACTAAGTCCTGGCTATGGCACCGACGTTTGTCTCATCTAAACTTTGGTGCAATCAACCATTTAGCTAGACATAGTCTTGTTCGAGGTCTCCCTAAGCTTAAATTTGAAAAGGACCATCTGTGTTCTGCATGCGCAATGGGTAAGAGCGAGAAGAAACCCTACAAACCTAAATCTAAAGACACTAATCAAGAAAAACTCTATCTGTTACACATGGATCTTTGAAGACCAATGCGTGTCGCAAGTGTTAATGGAAAGAATTACATCCTCGTCATTGTCGATGATTACTCACGATTCACATGGGTTACGTTCTTAAGGTCAAAAGATGAAGCTCCAAATTTCATAATCAAGTTTCTTAAGATGATCCAACTGCGGCTGAAAGTACATGTTCGACGCATCAAAACAGATAATGGAACTAAATTTGTTAATTAAACATTGCGTGAATATTAAGAGAAGTTTGGTATCTCTCATGAAACATCTGTAGCTCGCTCTCTACAGCAAAATGGTGTCATTGAAAGACGGAATCGTACGCTAATTGAAGCTGCTCGCACAATGTTAATTTATGCAAAAGCTCTGTTATTTCTATGGGCTGAAGCAGTGGCTACCGCATGTTACACCCAAAATCGTTCCATCATACGCCTTCGTCATGGCAAAACACCATAT
>BQNB010021443.1:0-60241 GCA_026074375.1 Tanacetum coccineum | reverse complement strand
CTAACGGGGTACGACGTCTCGTCATTAAATATGTCCATGACCCATAGCTTTTACCTCGACTCTAAACCTTCCATAAGAATTATTCTTCGTTTCCTCAAATAAAATCGACACAACGATTAATAATAGTAAATATTATTAAAAGAAAAAGTTTTGAGAAAAATATATTTTATTTTTGCATTAAATTCTCAAGTAAAACGACTTTTTGTTATTAAAGTCCTTGAATATTTTCCTTTTTAAACAACGTCTCTAAGAATAAATTTTTTTCGAAAATTTCGGCATGACCCGTACGTTCTTATGACTTTTTCCAAGGTCTTAAACCTTAATCCAAAACACTTTTTCACAAACCCGACATTTTCCGACAACATCGATATTTTCAACACATTTTATCAAAACGTAGCAAAATAATCCCCTTCACATCCTACAAGGCGAACAAAATCTCTCTTAGTCCAACACAATTCCTTTAGTCCATTCATAAAGTCCACAAATTTATTTGCTTGTTATTGGGTCTTATGGCCTATTATGGTCTTAAATACTTAGCCCAACAATAAAGACTCGATTCATACCTCTTTTCTTAAGCTCAAAATATAAACCCAAAATCCAATGTGCCTTAAGCCAAACCAAAAATTAGTCATAAGCTTTTTATATAGCTCGATAACCAAATAAGCTATAAGCTTAACATATAAGTCGAAAAACAAATAAGCTATAAGCTTAACATATAAGCCGAAATAACAAATAAGCTATAAGCTTAACATATAAGCCGAAATAACAAATGAGCTATAAGCTCGAACCCAAAACCCTAGTCCAAATACCAAGCCCAAGTGGGCCGAGCCCTCCTTGGTGTTGGACTAACGCAACCAAACGCACCCCTCATTGGGCCGAAACAAACCAAACACACCCTTCGGTTGGGCCGAGCCCACACCGAATCCACAACCACTCGTGGGTTGGGCCGAACAAACAAAAGGGTCGGTTGGGCCGAGCCCACTCCAAAACCATCCACACCGCAAGTCATAAAGCACAAATAAGCTATAACTTAGCTTATTAAATAAGCAAAACCTCCAAATAAGCCCTTATAGTATTTTTTTATTAAATGAAAAATTACCACAACAACCATTTTATTTTGACTCAAAAATACTTTCTTTCTTTCCCTTTTTAGCCGTCAAACAAACACCTCCTTTTACATTTTCGCTTTCAAGTTTCAACCTTTTTGGCGATCAACTTGTACAACTAGCGTCTAGACATCACCATAATCACAAAAGTACAACTTTAAATCAAAGTTTTTGAAAAGCTTACTTGTTTGACAAGTTTGGTTCGGTCGTGACGCGCGAATTAAACCAAAAACCTTGTTTTTACAACCCGAAACTACTAGCTATCAACCCAATAATATATTTTTAACCCGTGTTCTTGAGAAAATCTTCAAAATCTTTATTTATTGTCTTCCTTGTGGCTCGTCCGAATGTAGAGAGAGAGGGAGAGATAGAATTTTTTTTTGTTATTTTGAAAATGAGAGAATGATGAAAAACTTGTTAAGGTGGAGGAATATATGTGTACCAAGGGAACATACTAGCAAGATTTTAGCCTTCTTGTCTCATCTTATCTCTTTTAGGCGTCCAAACATCCTAGGAGGCCTCGGGTCTTCCTTTTTGTGTTGGGATCACTTAAAAACTCAACTTTCATCTATTTAAAATGTCAATCAAACTTAGTTATCATTTCCATTGTGCTTAAAATCATTTTTTCATAAACTTGGGTTATTCATACGACACCTATCACATTAAATTGCTACAAAAATCCATTTTGAGCTGTTATCCGCCGACTTAGGACCGAAAACATGAATTTTTGATAAAACTTAACCGAACCTCGCTCATCCATTTAAAAACACTTCAAATCACAAAATATGGCTTGACAACTTATATTCACCCAAAATTTCACCTTTTTTACGACTGTTTCAGTCTTTTACCGAATTTCACCAAAACAACCATTTTTCTGATAACTTTCAAATCTCACACTCACGATTTACGATTTAAATCAACGTTATTTCATTCATATGAATTTATTAAATAAATAAAACCATTAACACATTCCCAACTTCATTAATCTCCACACTTAAATAAACTGTCGTGCCGGTACGCGCTGCGTGACGATTTTTCACTAAACGCAGGAAAACTTCCCGGAAAGCTTTAAAAACCTCAAAACCACTCTAAAACGGGAAAAACGAATCAAAAGTGATTCATTTACGAACTCAAAACTCCATCAAACTTTCGGTTAAACCGAAATCGCTTATACGCAAAATAGTCAACAGAAGTCAACTTTTCAACTTTCATTAGGAAAACTGACAAGATCGAAAGACTTCAAAATAAAAAACTATAATATTTTATAATACTTAACCCTGGAAATATTACTGGTTATCACAGTCTCACCCCCTTAAAGGAATTTCTCCCCGAAATTCAACTCAAATTATCAACTCACAACACTAACAGGAAATTCCATTCCTCGGGAAATAACATCATTCATTAGGATTTAGTCTTTTCAAGCGAGGTTTCTTACGATCCCTCTAAAGATTAAATCTTTCCACAGTCTAATCCTACACTTTCTCACAATCATTCCATATCCGATCATAAAACCACGATAACTTCTCATGCTACCTCTTAGCTTCATAATTTCTCAAACTTAGGTCTCTCTGTCTCAGTCGGGTGTTGGGATACGATCCCGTCCTTGACGTGACGACAATTCTATCAGAATTGGCATTGCCAAATCTTTCTGGTTATTCAACCAATAGGACTAACCCTACGGGTTATACGTCCTACACAATACGACTCATACTCTACCTTACCAACACTTACTCACTCAAAATCCACAAGTTAACCTTACTAGGTCAAACCATCCCGACTATGCACTTCTAGGAAGGCCGTTCTAAAATCTAAACCACATCATTACACGCTTTAAACTTTTTCAAGTCAATCCTACTCAACGGGTGTCTTAAATCTTACTTCACTTAGGCAGGTCAAGATAGCTCTAAAAAGCTTACATAGTCAAAAATATGATCACACTAAATACATCGCATGCTACATCCTAATAAGGAAGTGGGTATCCGCTCTATCACGAGCAACCAATCACAACGTACTCATACACGGGCAAAACTGCGCTCTCAAACTAACACAAAACAACACAAAATACCGCTATCCACGAAGATCGAACAAAATTTCCTTCACTAATACGAAACGGTTTAAATACAACCCACCTAATAACTAAAATGATTCACCATAACCACCAATACAAAAAGAAACTTTTCTAATCATAACCGTCACTAACCGATGCTACCCGGTTTAGTGATATATACAAAAACTACTAACCCAAACCTTATATACCCTATGCACCTCCTTTGGGCTCCTGCCATCTCCTCATAGCGTCAACAATCTCAGCCAACTCTAATCGCGCACATCTCTCCTCAGCAAGCTGTAACCGCAAATCCCGGTTCTCTCCTTGCACATCACTGATGGCATGCCACAGAGTTGCTCTCTGGGCACCCGTCTGACCTGCCCATGACTCCAGGGCTAACACTGGTCTACATATCGCTCCAAATGTCACTGCGACCCTCTCTTGCTCGTACTCTAGACTCCTAAACCGGTACCTCTAGGAGAAAATCTCATCCCTAACCGCCCCGACCTAGTAAATAACTCTCCTATGTCCCTATCATGCCTCTTAAACAGAGCAGGCAATAGCTCCTCCAACCGTACTGCATGATCACGAATTAATCCCCCCTGCATCTCGACTTGAGCTCCCATCAGTTAGAAATCTCTCAGTCTCAACTGTAGCGGGTGTAGCTACAGGAGATGGTACAGTCAGCGGTATCATAGGTGATGAAATGGGTGAAGGTATGACAGAAGGTGATGGAGAAATGGGAAGTGAACCGGACGTCCACTCGGGTGAAGGTGGATGCTGTACAGGTGGTGCTGATGGTGGGTAAGCAGGAACATCAATATAGACCATACCGTCCTCCGGGTCTGTCCATGTGGTGAGTGTGGGCTGTTTAGATGCCGACACCCTCTCAGGTGTCTCAGACTCTGGTGCAGATCCAGAACCCTGTCCGACCTCAAACATACTGTATACCTGATCCTCCTATAACGCTAACTCTCGGCGCCTCAACGCTCCATACCCAAGCCCTAAAGGCGTGCTCATAGTTGTCCCCACAACCGGAGCTGCCTGCTGCTGACCCCCAGGTACAGCCTCCTCTTCCTCCTTTAAACCAAGTCCATCACTCTCTACACCATGACCCTCGTCGTCTAAACCACGACTCTCATCATCCATACCATGACTCTCACCATCTAAACCATAACTCTCATCATCCATGCCGGGGCCCTCGACCCCCGCAGTAAAACCCTCGTCCCTCGCAGCAAGATCCTCGTCCTCTGCAGTAGGACCCTCTTCCTCTGCGCCCTCACTCACACTGTCAGAATCTATACTATCCTCTATCTCCTCATCCTCGTCATCATCATCCTCATCACTATCCTCTACTAACTCAGACGTACCTCGATAACGCTTCCGCGAAGGAAGGTCCGGCGGTGACAAAGATGGCGAACTCTCGTAAGAGGACTTAAACCTCTTACGGAATGCGGACTCAGACATAGCTGCCACCTCTGTCATGCTGGCAGAGAGGCCCGATGACTTCGCAGGTGGAACGCGCACAACCATACTTGCGGTCCTGCGGAGAATGGGAACCAAAACGGGTGGTGTACTCTCAGATAGTCATATAGGTGTTGCTATAGTGAGGGGTGACTCACGTGTCAGTCTTAACAGGGTCCTTAAAAGGCTCGGACTCAGTGTCCGTCCCATCTAAATAAGCCTGCCTAATGGCCTCATAGGGATCCTCAGGAAGTGGTACGGGCACTCGAGAGCTCTGAGCTCCGTCAGCCTGGGTGGAACTCTCCGAGTCAACAAACACTAGGGTAGACATCCTGTGATAACACGATAAAAGTGTATAAGTATAAAATATTATTTTCCAAATTATCAGCATCATTATGCTTACATATACAAATCATTTTAGCGTTTGAAATTAGATGTTCGTAACCGTATATATATATATATATCCTTACATATATATTAAATATATTGGGAAGAATACGAACAATGAATAATCACCGACCAGGTTCGATACCGAACAGGCACAACTTGTCAACACATAAAACACATGATCCACAAAAGCATATTCCCAAATCATGTCGCTACCTGCGACTATCCACAAAAATTCTCAAGGCACACACACTACACTAAGGCAAGCATGGCCAACATCAATCAATCAATCATCGCTACCCGCGATAATTTTACTTACACTCTTAAGGCATCGCACACTACTACTACTAAGGCAGCATGGCAATCCTAAAATCAATATAATCTCAATCTCAACACTCGCAAGTGTTCTCAACACTTTACATCCTATCATTTTGAGGTGGTCACATTACTCACACATCCCGTCCATCTTCTAACATAACTTTTAGAAAACTAACCTCATCATTTCGAAGTCCTTCCTAAATTAAGCAAAGTTGATCAGGCTATGCGTAATTTAGGAAAATACTATGAACTACTCGGGTTATTTGACTTTCGCCATGTTCGAGGTTTTACTAAAAATAGACTTTACTTTCCGGTTATAGAAGCGCTTTTTATTTTATTTTATAAAAACCGGCATTCTCTATAACCCTGGCTCTGATACCAATCTGTCACACCCCGTTAGTGGAGGAAACATGAGATGCGACGATACCATTCATCGCACAAGATACAAGATCATACACTTTACAATTTACAATCATGAAACTTGAGTTTACATACGTTTTACAAGTTAAAAACTTGACAAAATACAATTATCATAACCATCTTGACTCAGACCTCCCTTTTTTTTTTTGAACGGCAAAGATGGAATATATAAAAAAAAGAGACTAGCAAGACGCTAGAAACTTAAAGTACAATAGAGTCAACAAAGAGAAATACATAACATCAAAAAATGGTAAAATCCCGAGACTTTAACTGCGAGGGAATCAAAAGGGATGAAAAAACTTTTGACACGAAGGCCGACGGATCGGTTTTCACTTCGGCAAAAGAAAAACCCCCCATCCCGGAGGCCGAGCCACCGGTTTTCACTTCGGGATGGATTTTGATGAAACCCCAAACAAGTCCCGAGAGAATGAAGAAAAGAAGAACCATCCTCAAAACCGACGAAGATGCCAAACGAAAAAACCTTGGCGTACAGGTACGCCAACCCAGCGAACTTGAACGCCAGCTTCAGGAAAAAACCAAAAGCAGCTCTAACCATTGCCATTACGCGTGATCGAAAGGGGATACATAAGCCAGTCATTCCAAGATAACTTCATATGGTCCCTATTGTGAAGCCACGAAAATGAAGAGAAACGAACATTATCGAATAGATCACTTTTCCTCAACGGTTGAGAGCTAAACGTGACGCTATTTCGGTATCTCCAAAGCCACCAAAGAACCGAAGTAGTAATAACATAGAACCTGTGTTTTTTCTCTTTAGAAGCATGCCAAGAGATGATCCAATCATTGAAAGAATCCCAAGAAGAAGCTTGAAAAAGAGGAATATCACACCATCTAAAAACGAGCTTCCACATATCGGTAGCAATGTCGCATTCGAAGAAAACATGATTAGCAGATTCAACATTGGCATTGCAAGAAGGACAAGAGATGGCCGGAATATCCATACCACGCGAAGAGAGATTCAATCTATGAGGGAGTCGGTCCAAGGAAAGCCTCCACATAAACACATTGACCTTCCGGGGGATAGATTTATCCCAAGTAGTAGTATGAGCAAGAGTGGGAAGGATATTTTGGTCAATCCTATAACGAGCATCCTTAACGGTAAAAGTACCATTACGACCAAGACTCCAAGTACAAGTATCTTCATTGACATCAATATTTAGTTGACCGATTTCATTTAACATGTCACATAAATAGGCAAGATTTCTAACACCAAGATTGGTCCGAGACCAATTCCAAGACCATTGCCCATTATTAATACGGTCAATGATAAGACAATCTTTGTCTTGATCAAGATGATAGAGCCGATTGTACCTTGTAAAAAGAGGAGTCTCGCCTACCCAAATATCTTTCCAAAATCGAATACGAGTGCCACAACCTGCTTTAAAACGAAAAGTGTTAGATAAGATAATACCTTTCGAGTGAAGAAAATTGGAGGTTCCAACAATGTTAGCCCAAATGCCCTTGAAGCTACAACCATTTGTATCGAAACCTCCTTCTTGACCATGATAAGCTTTGATGACCTGAACCCAAAGGGCGTTTGGGGAAGAAAGTAACCTCCAACGCCATTTTTGAAGAAGAGCAAGGTTGAAAGCTTTAAGACTGCCAATGTTTAACCCTCCTTTATCGAAAGAATTAAGAATAATTGGCCATTTGACCCAAGCCATTTTGTTTTTATCTTTATTACCACCCCAAAAAAAATTAGCCCGAATTCTTTCCAGGTCTTGAAGGACCGATTCGGGTGCTCTGAAAATCGATAGATAGTAGATACCAAGACTACCAAGCACAGACTTGATAAGAGTCAGACGACCCCCAATCGACAGAAGATTAGCTTTCCAAGAGGAAAGCCTCATATGAAAACGATCAACAAGCGTCTTCCAGCTAGCAATAGACTTCATATTGGAACCAATGGGGAGACCAAGGTAATTGAAAGGGACATCACCTGCCATACAACCAGCATTGCTAGCCATACTTAAAACTTCATCTTTATTAACCCCAATACCATAAATATTAGACTTGTGAATATTAATCTTGAGACCCGAGGCTAGATAGAAAACATGGAGAACACGAATGATATTATCCATGTCTTTAGCATTCCAATCCGTAGTAATGATCACATCATCTGCATAGAAAAGATGGGAAACATTGATAGTAGAATTCTTAATATTAACACCAGTAATCAAACCATTTCCCACTGCTTCCTCAAAAGCATTATGGAGACCTTCCATAACCAAGATGAAAAGGAAAGGAGATAGAGGATCTCCTTGCCTAAGACCACGCTTAATGGAAAACTCAGACGTAGGGCTACCATTAATAAGAATAGAAGCTCTCGAAGAATTGAGACAAGCTTTAATCCAAGAGCACCATTTATTACCAAATCCAAAACTGTCGAGAATGTGAATCAAGTAATTCCAGCTTATGGAATCAAAAGCCTTTTCAAAGTCCACTTTAAAAATGAGGAGCTTCTTTTTTCGTTTTTTATACCACTCAATGATTTCGCTTAGAATAACGGGGCCATCAAGAATTTGACGACCAGCAATAAACGCCGACTGTTCCTTGCTAACAATCTTGTCAATCACTTTAGATAAACGGTTAGCTAAAATCTTGGCAATGATCTTATAGTGTATACCAATAAGCGAAATAGGGCGAAAGTCAGTGATTAAGGTAGGGTTGTTGACCTTTGGGATAAGGGTGAAAAACGAAGAATTGGCACCATTAGGCATAACACAAGTAGCAAAGAATAAGTTAACAAAATCATATAGATCCTTCTGAATAGTGCCCCAATACTTCTTCACAAACGCAAAAGAGTAACCATCCGAGCCCTACATAAGAACAATGGACACATGTTCACAATATTTCCAAATGTGTAATATTACTATGATTGAAACAAAGAAACCACCAACCATAATACAAATATTTCTAATTAAACTTATAATAAGAGATTAAAAAAGCAACGTGATGAGAAAGGAAACATTTTTTCTTTTTATTAAATGCCCCTAAACCAACGATGAGAAGGAAATATTTTTTCTTTTAATTAAATGTTAACAAGAGGCATTAAGATACCTCTCTCAAGTCTAGACCATTAAGATGTTTTTACATCAGACCGCGTCTAAATGAAAAAGAAAAAACAAATAGTCTGAACGCCCAAAACGTCTGACCGAATCAGTGGTTTGGCTCATTAAGAGTCTGACATGTAGAAAGAAACAAACATCACCTTAGTCATGCTGTTAGCCTGATTTTACATAAAGAAGTAAAAAGTTGCTTTTTCTTATTAAACTAATATTTACATGTATAACCTTTAATGTAACCTAAATAATTTAATTCTTTAGTGCATTCGTTACTGACATGTACAAATCGTATTAAAAGGTTCTAATACAAGGATGTTTCTGTTAGCCTGACATAATGAATAATAGTAATAATAATAATAAAAATAATAAAAAATAACCAAACTAACCGAACCGATTCATATGTTACATTACGTTTTTATATATTTGTGCTAATAATAATAGTAATAATAATAAAAAATAATAATAAATAAAAACCGAACTAAACCAGAACCGAATTCATAAGATACTTACGTTTTGATATATTGTGTGCTAATAATAGTAATAATAAAAAATAAAAAATTTTAGTCCTCATGTTTTAATTGTTGATTTCATCATAAGTATTCGTCATTGATCATAACTTTTCATAATTAAAGATCGATTTAGGTTTTTTTGCTAAAATTTTGGTTTAAAGTTATCAATTAACAAACAATTAGTTACATAATAGTTATAATTCTCGTGCAAAGCACATGTATTTACATATACCTTTCATTAGGCTGCTCACTATGGTCATGGGTCGCGATCTGTACTTTTTCAGCTTTCTCTCTCCGGCGACCTACAGACGATCTTTTGCCATTACAAGGCGACCTTCAATTTTTTTTAAAGTTCTTAACAACCAAATTAAATTTCATTAATATTAAAAACATTACATAATAAATTAAAAAACAATACATAATTATTCAGATAACATAAAAACATGACAATAAAAATTAAAACAGAATTATTTAGATAACTTAAACTAATAATCTAAGTTATATCGCGCCTTGATTTCCAGTTTCATCTCGAGCAGCTTCTGTTGTTGTATTGCGGGCAAAGACGAGTTGATTTCTGAATTATAGAATAAGATGTCTTTGTCCCGTTTATCTCTTTCGGCTAATTCAAGCGTTCGACGCTGAATTTCAAGTTTTCTCTTTTCAACTGTGCAGCTTCCCGAACCTCGGCCTCCCGGATACTCAACTCCCGATTCTTCAACTCTATATAGGACAGTTTTTCCTCGGACCTCTTTCCCTATTTTTTTTGTTTAATGTTTAAGAACTTGTCGGCTACCAAATCAACAAATGAAGAAGATCCCCCACGAGAGGAACCGACTGATTTCTTCTTAGCCTTTGATTGGTCACGACCCATTGGTCGTACTTCTTGAGTCTCTTCCACAGCCTCATCCGCTTCATCGTTCAAATTAATACCACCAGATGACCCCGAAGTGGTTTTAGAAGTCTTGGACTTTTTTCGCCCCTAAGTTTTGTAAAAAGTAGGCATCTCAATGTCTAGCCAACCTTGGTGATCTTTCAAAACGTTATAACAATGCTCCAACGTAAAGTCTTGCTTGTAAATCATTTTGTATTCTGCACACGTTTTATGGTACACATCGAGGTCATTTGTACCACTTTCGTGATTCGCTTCAACATTATGGATGATGGTGCAAAAAGCATCAATTCTAGGGCGAACCCTATTTTTCCATTTGCTAACGATCGAGTCATAACCTCTTGTTGAACCAGTTTCTTTTTTAAAGTACGTAATAACCGCATCCCAAAACCCCCTAGTCTTCATACTGTTTCCTGCAATATTATTTTCAGACACATCGCATCAAGCTTGGCACAATGCGATCTCTTCCGCCACTGTCCAACACTACTACACAAAAGGCCATAAAGACCTCCTAATAGAGATCAGTTCTATAAAAACCAGTTCCTATGTTGAAAAAGTAAGGGGCATGGAAAGCATAAATATTGGTTTTCTCGAAAAGACCAGTGTCTATGATCTAATAAGCATAGAAACTGGTCATGATATACAAAACCAGTCTTTGCACATAGTAAAAGACAACGGTTTTTTAAGTGACCGGTCTTTATGTTTTCATATTATAGATACCTATCTCATCATTTGATTAGACACTCTCTACTTATTCTTTTTCTATCTAAATTTACTATTTATTATGGCGCAATTTTCCCGCACACGTAACTCTCAAAATACCATTATATTAGTTGACTAAAAATTAAAATCCATTATAAACGTCTGAAAAATCTAATAAACAAAACACATAATCAAATAAATAATATAAATAAATAATATATTACAGAAATAATTTTCTTTTTTCCAACAAAATAAATGGCATATATGAAAATGTCAACAAAACGTTTCCCCAAAATTTCTCTACATTTTTTTCTTTACTCCCCACGACCCTCCACCATCACTCTCAAACTCCTGCCAATCAAACCCTAACCACCACCCTCTTGATATATCCCATTTGACAAGTTATCAACTACCATATTTTTCTCATATCGCATCCTAAACCACCGCACACCTCTGCCATCACGACCAAGCTCAATTTGTGTAATTCATGTGAGTTTGAGCACATATAAATATATAATGGTATTTTTCTTCTTCTTAATATTTCTTTCATACGCAATTTTTACTTCTTTCTAATGCCAACAATTTCTGGTGTAGATTTGCTAGATGCATCTAAAGAAAAAAATAGATAGGAGCACTAAAACAAGAATATCAGATGTTTTTGTTGGGAAACTAATAGACACACGGTCCATTGGATGATCATCCTTTTGCATAACCATAAAAATATTAACTTGGATCATTTAAATACCCGCCATGTTCTAAGTTTGATTTTAGTACTGTAATTAAAAATGATTAGATGATACATGTGCGGATGTAGAATCTGGTTCATTAGATTTTTGGGTGATGGTCGCAAAATTGAAGATAGTTTAGTCTTGGTTTATTGTTTTAGAATAAAGTACCTTCAGGTCAGCAAAGTCGTAACAAACTATTTTTGTTTCTCTATTGCAGGAGTTTATTGCTAATGAAGGTGGTAGTGAGGCTCCTCTCGGATTTGATCAGCATTTCGTGCCTGCAGTCCTGCTGAATTCGACTTTTTATCCGGTTGAGGGATCAATACCAGATATGAGGAGTAAGTAGTCAATCACTAATGCATTGTTTGTTCTTTTGCCCTTTATCTCTTGATGTGGTCCCTTTTGCTTATAGATGGGCCAATTCAGGCTTATGGATTAAAAATGTTAATTGAAACAAACTGTCTTATGAAAGAGTATATATGGGTTAACAGGCTAAACGGGTCAAAAGTGTACTTTTAAACAAGTCTATTCGGATTAAGGGGTTCACCAGGCCAAAGTGTATTTTTAACAATTCAATTAGGTCATTCTTTTGACAAACTACTAAATTTGCACAATAAATGTTATGGGTCAATTCAACTTGTTCCGACCCATATTGATTCATACCAAAGTTGCCATTTTGATTCGCTACTCAACCTTCCTGATCTGCACACTATGCCACCTATGGTATTTTTTACCGATGGTTTCTTTTTGTGAATTGGATGCTGTAACTAATGTGTGCTGATGATTCTATTATAGGTTATATGTAAACCTGCAAAAACTCTATCAGGCTAAGCTTGAGGCTGATTTTCTTTTAGTTGAGCAACGTGTTAGAGATATCATGAAAAAGGTCCGCAGAGATCCATATAGCATCTCTAAAGCCGTTATATAAAGCTTCTGTAAGAGTGCGAGAAAGCTCATAGTAAGTTTTGTTAATAGTGTCTACAACTATATTTATAAGTTTTTACTTTTGCTAGTTTGCCCTTAAGAGTGGAAACCTAAACCACACGAGTAACTTGGATCTCCATGGCCATCTTATGAGACCAATGCATCTAAACGTTTGATATTGGTATATAGAGGGTCAAATGCTAAAAATATTAAGCTTTCACAGTAGAAGCTACCACCCTTGATGGTGTATGTTGCCCAGATATGCTAACCTAGTAACCTACATACATACTTTAGATGTTAGATGAAGTCTAGATGTGCAAAAGTCTAATTTACTATCAGTACTCTTTAATTTCTTATCAGTTATCTATTGTTCTCACTCTGAAAATAGGGAACTATTACCCTGTCACTTGCAAGATCGTCCTCCTGAGTTGATTGGAAAACTTTCGGATGAGAAACTTCATGATGGGAATAAAGGTACATCAGAGGAAGAATTGGATGTGACTCTTGATAAAGTCTTGGTCTTATTTATATTTATACACGCTCAACTGTGGATGTAAAGTAAAAAACAAAAACTTGTATGCTATCAGTTCTGTTTTCTTTGCCGGTTTCCTTCAAAAAGCTTTCATCTATACATGTTTCATTTTGTAATATAGGGTAAGGATGTGTTTGAAGCATTCTATAAGAAGGATCTTGCAAAAAGGCTTCTTTTGGGAAAGAGTGCATCTATTGATGCTGAAAAGTCTATGATCTCTATGGTTCAAAGTCTAAACTTATTTTATCTGTTATGATAGACAAACATACATTTTTTTTAAATATTAACATGCATGATCGTTGTTATAGTTGAAAACTGAATATGGTAGCCAGTTCATCAACAAGCTTGAGGGAATGTTTTAGGTATGCATCTATCTTTTTTGCCTCCTCAAGTTTTCTTTATTCCAATGTTATTAAGAAGCACTTTAGGCATTTGATCAATAGGTCTGAAATACTTCATAATTTCTGTTTTAGGACATAGAGCTATCCAAGGAGATATATGAGTCTTTCAGGCAATCATCTCAAGCTAAGAGTGTCCACGTCTTAGCAACTGGGTATCTTTATAGGCACCAGGCACGCAGAAAAGTAAACAAGATGCCCAAACGAAAAGAAGACCAAGATCGAGTAAACAAGGTAAATTTAGTCGCATAGTTTCTTCTTTTATATCGACTTATATTCATCGTTGATCATAACCTGAGTTATTAAACCAGGGAGATACGTATTACGCTCTGTCCCACTGATAGCTGAAACACTCCCTTTGCAACATATTTACTGAAAAAAAAGGTTCAGGCAATGTATGTAACAGTTTCAGTGTACAACTTTATTCATTTAAAAAAACTTGCAGCATGTATATTAGCTTTTTGGCTGACAATAATATATTACATGTTGCCCAGATCGCATTAACCATTACACCTTATGTAGAGCTGATATTGAACAATTTGTACCGCTAATGCCAACGAACTTAAACAGAGGTAAAGGTCCTTCGTTTACTCGGTTTTCTCAACTTTCCACAGGCGTATAAGATACTTACAGATATCTATTACAGGGTAGTGACCTATATCTATTGCGGCTCACGTGAAACACCCTTTCAAGGCAAAGACAAGCAGAAGACAACCAGTTTTTCTTTATTGGGAAGGGAATGAATGGAAATAGTGTTTTTCTTTATGGTTATTTGTTGAATTCTAGTGATTTAATTTGATTTGAATTTTGTATTTGCTTTATGTTAAGCTGAATTGAAGTTGTCTTTATTTACTTTAATTTGTTGATTTTGACATTTTTGGTCCATCTAAATCAGTTTATATATATTTGTTGTATTTATATTTCTTTATTTTGGTGGGTTAAATTTGTAAATTTTGGAATTTATTAAAGAATTCCAATTTTTTTTAAATAGATTAAAAAAAGACAGGTTTTGAGATAAAAACATATCTTTTTAATCTATATAAAGACAGGTTGGATGTTTTTATAAAGACATGTTGCGGGAGAACCAGTGTCCATTTCCAATAAAACATGTGTGTTTATTTTAATATGGAGACCAATTCTTAGGGAGAGAACCGGTGTCGATTATTCTAATAGAGACTGGTTGCATAACCGGTTTTCATATGTTTCGATCATGGAGATACCCCCCCCCCCCCCCCTCAGAGAGTGGTTCCAAAACCACTCTTTATGGGCTATTTTGACCAGTTTCTATGGCTTTTTTTGTAGTAGTGTGTTTTGTTATGACAAATGTAAATCACATGTGCTTTGCTCCTTTTTGTTGTAAACTGAATCAAATGACTATTTTAATATAAAAAGGAGCAAATCACAAATGATTTTGGTGTTGTATCATTTTTTGTTATGAGAAATTGTAAATAACATGTGATTCTCTCTTTGTTGTTATAGACTAAACCAAATTTGAATAATTTTGATCTATGAAGGAGTAAATCACATGTGATTCAGTTGTTTGATTATCCTAAATCACATTGTTTTTTATATATATGAATGGTTTAAAATCATGTTGTTAGTCTTAGATCTCTGGTCTTTAAAATTATAAACGATTCATTAAAAATGGTTTAAAATCAGGTTAAAAGAATAAGAAAAAGAGCTTGTTGATGAACAAAATTAGTTGGAATTCAAAAATCATGATATGCATGATTCAGAAGATCCAGATTCAGCTCAAGAAGATAATGTAGATGCAGTGGCAGGTAAAATCACACATGATTCTGTTTTGTTTAGTTTTTTATAAAAACAATAAATCACGTGTGACTTTCATAAATCACATGTGATTTATGCATAAAACAAATATGAAAATTAGTTATTTATTTCCTATGTTGTTATATGGTACTATATGGTGTATTTGCAGAACCTGAAAAAATTGTATGTAAAAATCCATCACGGGCTCGAGACAAATGTGGTGTGAAAGGAAGATGATGGAAGAATATAAGAAAAATCACTTGAAGATAAAGTGGAGCCGAAAAAGAAATGTCAACATCGTCGAAAAAGATTAATTTGCATACAAAAAAAATTGTTCGTTAAACTCAAAGGCAAAGAGAACATGACATTGATTGGTGTTTGAAATTTTTTGTTTTAAATTTACTTTTACAATTTCATTAAATTATTTTACACATTGTTAATTGAATATATGGAATTCTCTCTTACTTGAATACATTGAATTCGCTTGTTATTAAATGCTATATCCTTTGTTATTTATATTATGAATTTAAGACACAACACAATACTCAAAATTCATAAAAAATATACTGAATACAAACTATGTGATGTGTAATAAACATATTATAAAATCAAGTATAAAAGTACTGCAAATCACATGTAATTCATGCGTAAATCACATGTGATTCATGTATTAATCACATAACGTGTATATTACGTGTATGGATAAGTAAGAATAAGTAAGAAACTAAAATAGTTATAATACAAGACTTGTTTCATTGAATACATCTTAAGATGAAACTTTCAATACTTCACAAAAAAAAATTAGAAACATCCACAGACTTATTTTAACTTTCAATACTTGTTCCAAAACACATTAAGAATCTACCATAGATAAATTATTAAGATTCAAGTGTTAAAATTTGACCGAAAATAAAACACTATAAGACATGATCACACAACCTTAGACATGTTTTTTGCAAATACGTCTGACATTACTAATCGCATTCACGTTGATCTCTATTGTTTAATGAACAATTAAGCGAAGCCTCGATTCGTCATCAACATATTTTTTAAACTGCTTAGCCGATTTAAACATCCTCTGTCACATACACATTTAACTCTTTTAACAATATGCTTGTAGCGTATTTCAACCTCAAATGCTTTAACATGTTAAATTGAATATCTGACTCAACACCAAGACCACATTCCCATATTATTGACATCTTTGGATCATCTTTTTGAAATTACTTTGCAGTCAATTAAAATAAAATAAATTTAACTGTTAAATAAAACGTAGTACGAATCACATGTGATTTTGGACAAATCACATGTGGTTTGGTATTATATGTCACAAAGCCAACAAATGTTAAGTGATCAACCAAACTATAGTGACAGACTCCTGCCAAAAAGTGAGACTTGCAGTATAACTGTGTAAACACACGATAAAACTACCATGGTTTATATAAACACGAATCTTTGTTCCCTTTTATACAAGAACCAATATACAATCTATCTATACATATGTTTATGATCTTCGTGAATATACAACCTAATAAAAGAACACATAGTGCACCATGTTTACTCGATCTCAGCATGCACATAATAAAAAAACAAAATTCTTCTGAAGTTCATGAGAATAATACGCCACACCAGCACTCACAACGGCAAGCCCAACAAAAATGAGACGTATTTGGATCTCAGGAGGTAGACCAGCAGCCGCACAGAGAACAACAGTGGCTCTAATAAAAAACTTTTGCAGCGTTTCAAAAGTTTTATGAGCCTTCTTTCATGAAGAACACTTTAATGTATGTTGCTCGTATTTATCAAGAATCTATCACAAAGAACTGAAAACTTAGCAAACACAAAGAAGAAATATAAAAACATGTCATGATGTCAATATCATTTTAGCAAAATGGTAGCAATTTCAACCCATTACCTACGAACAAGTAATATTGTTAGGTTTAAGAAAAATGTTTATTATTAAGTGAATTGGTCTTTGTATAGTTTTGTTTAGTTTTACAGCTTTATTAGTAATTATAATGTAATAAAGTCTATCTTGGTCAAAGTTAAATAAAGTTGATCAAGGTTTGACTAAAGTAAGGAAAATAGAATAGGTTCAACAATAAATATAAATACCCATCTAGGAGGGGTATTTATACAAGGCTTTACATTTTGTAATTCACTTATCCCTCCCATTTCTATTTTCCCTTTTGGAATGAAAACTTTGAAAATGATAAAAAATACTCTCTAGCTTCTCTCCTTACATTCTTTCACTTTCGTATGATATCTACTATGCAAACATGACATATAACAAGTGGTATCTATCGCCGAGAGAAATATAGTGTGTGTTTCGTAAATCAAATCGAGCTTAACCGTGAGAATTTTTGAACAAAAAGCTTTCGTATCGATGAAAAGTAGGTTTCCTAAGAACGTAGAGTGATCAGATTTACAATTTGATAAGTTTTTGATCCTAAAACGTTGAAATATAACTTTCGTAACTATCATTTTATAGGTTTAATAACTAGTTTTTGAAAAATACTTGCTTAGAATTGAATTTGATCGAAAAATATGGATTGGATAGCTTTTGTAAACCAGGAAGGTTTCGGTAACTGTTTTTAGGCGGGAAAATAACTTTCGTATTTCAGTTTTGAGGTTTCGTATCATAGATAAGGTTTCATAAACTGCCATACGTAAGTGATTTCTTAGCTTTCGTAACATAGTTTAGCTTTCGTAACATTTTCTATAGCTTTCGTAATCTAGAATTTTATCAATTTGAAAAGATAACATTGTTATTATCATTCTAAAATGCTTAAAATTAGATTGATAGATTTTCAAAAGGTTTCGTAGCTAAGAATTTACGAAAGTAAGAGATTTCTTGGATTTTACGAAAGTAGAGGCAATTTGGAATTTACGAAAGGAGGTTTTGTAAATTGGAGCTTTTGGTAACCATTTGGTTTCATAGACTGTGGAAGCTTTCGTATGTCTGTGGTTTCGTAAACAAGAGGTTTCGTATCAAAAGATTGGTTTTGGTTTTGTACTTCAAGCTTTCGTATCACAGGTTTCATATGTGAGGCTTCGTAAAACAGTTTACTATCTAAAGGTTTCGTATAAGAGGTTTCGTATTACAGTTGGAAACAGTTTCATACCTTTGAGGTTTCGTAAGACTTGGTTTCGTAAACAAGAGGTTTCGTAACATAGTTTTCATATTGGAAGGTTTCGTATCTCATTGGAAGAGGTTTCGTAACACAGTTTTGGGGTTTCGTAAATTATTTCAAGGGTTTCGTAACACAGTCATTGGGTTTCGTAACACTATTTCATAGGTTTTGTATCTCATAATTTGGGTTTCGTAACACAGTATAAGAGGTTTCGTATCTTCTAATCTTGGAAAATTGAGCTTTCGTATATAAGCATACGTGTTACTTAGACTTTCGTAACAAATCAAGGTTTACTTTCTTCAAGGTTACTTCAATTAAAAGTATTGTAATACAAGACAAGCTTGTTATTGCTCGTTAATTTCACGATTACAAGACTTTATCTCTAAAACGATCCAAGTTTGCATTGTAATCATTTGATACAACATGTCTACTTCAAATCAACAAACTTTAACTGACTCAGGAGCTAATGAAAGACCTCCAATGCTTGAGAAATGGAATTATATTCCATGGGAGAGTAGGTTTAGAACGTTTCTGGATAATAAGCTTAAAGAGGGAGATCGAATGTGGCGTTCAATTAAGAAAGGACCTTATGTCAGGCCAATGATTCCTAATCCAGACAAGCCTACTGAGCAGATAGTTGAACCATTGTCCAAAACGACTAAGGGAAACAAGAAGCAATACATTGCTGATGTGAGAGTCATACATTATCTTCTTCAATCTATACCTAATGATATATACAATTCAGTGGATACGTGTAAAAATGCTAATGATATGTGAGAACGAATTAAAAGATTGATGTTTGGTTCTGATGTTACTAATCATGTGAGACACTCACGACTCATAGATGAGTTTGACAAATTTGCAGCAAAGGAAGGAGAATCATTAGAATCCGTGTATGAAAGATTGACAACACTTGTGAATATTATGGAACGTAATAATATCCATCATATTCCAGTGGCAATCAATACCAAGTTTCTCAATTGCTTGCAACCCGAATAGAGCAAATATGTTACTATGGTTCGTCACAATCAAACAGGAGATGTAGTTTCTTATGATCAGTTGTATGATTCTTTAGTATAATTCAAACCACATGTTCAAGCATCTAAAGCAAATAAAGCTACCAAGAATCATGATCCATTAGCCCTTCTTGCTTATTCAAATGTTTCCTCGTCACAATCTCATGCAAATTCTTCTTATTCACCACAACCATACTATGTCACACATCCTTCATCAGTTGCTGATTATGAAAACGAGTATCAAGGGGAGTTACAAGGGGATTCTTAAGAAGATAAGCTTACAACTGCCATGATGTTATTAGCTCGAGCAATCACTCAGAAGTTTTCGACACCTACCAATAATCGTCTTCATACTTCATCAAACACAAGAAATCAAGCTGTGATTCAGAATGGTAGAGTTGATATACAAACCAAGAATGCAGGTTATGGTGGAAATGGTAACAAGAATGCAGGAAGACAGAACAAAAATCAAGCATTTAATACAGGAACTGAGAATGATGAAAGCAATCGAATTGTTCAGCGTGTTTCATCAACTAAGTCAAATCCGGGAAAGAAAAATGTTCAATGTTATAACTGTAATGAAAAAAGCCACTATGCTCGTGATTGTCAAAAACCAAGATTTCGTGATGCAAAGTATTTTAGAGAACAAATGTTGCTAGCTATGAAAGATGAAGCTGGAAGCAACCTCAAGGACGAAGAAAATGATTTCATGTTCAATAATTCATATGGAGATGATACAATGGAAGAGCTAACTGCTGTAGTAATCATGATGGCTCGAATTCAATCAGCCGATGACAACTCTGCATCTGAACCATCCTATGATGCAAAGGCTGTTAGTGAGGTAAATGTTTCAATCAGGGTTCATGAACACGTAAATCATGTGAAACGTAAAGCTGTTATTCACATATCTGATAATGATCAAATTGATTCTAATATCATATTTGATAATCCTTATATGGAAAATAATGGTGGCACATCTGAACATGATTCAACTGCTCATGGTGAATATCACGATATTATAATGCTTGCATATAATTAATGACATCAAATAACATTTATTTTATAGCATTATTTATCCCATGTAATTAACCTATTTTGTATAATTGTTGCAATGAATTGTTACTTAATCGTTTGTATTTGAGAATTGCAGTAATTATATAGTACTTGGTGAATTTTAGCAAAAGGCGCACATTCTGGAGCTTAAACGAAGACATTTTGAAGATTACTGTTCTGACAACCAATACGCCGTATCCATCAAGGAAGATACGACGTATCTGTTCCTGCACTCACCAAAGACCATGAAGGATCCATGATCAATACGCCGTATCTAGAAGACCAATACGCCGTATTGGAGATATAGTATGTGAATATTCTGGAAGATATCAAACGTGGTCTCTACTCCAACAAACACCCAATACGCCGTATCTAACACATTGGATAAGCCGTATCGACACTGACTCCAGACCTTATAAATACAAAACTCAAAAATGAGTTTTAAGGGTGCTAAATCATATTTTCGATACCTAAACCACAAAAGTCAATTTTCCAGATTTGATGATGACAAAAAGGGGGAAGAAGATTGATGATTTGCAACTTGTAGATCCTTGGTAGTTAAGGGGGAAGTTTTCAATTCGTATATATTAACTTCAGGGAGGAAGTTCAGTGCTTATTTGGTTTGTCATTATAACTAAGGGGAAGATTGTTAGGAATTATATTTGAGTTGATAAGACAAAAACCGAATTGAAAAAGGTGGGAAACAAAAGGACCAATAGTCGTCATTGTGGGATTCTACAAGTATGTAGAAAGAAAATAAAGATTTCGGTCAAAAGTGATAAAGATAAGAGTAAAGATTTGGTTTTATTAAACTCATTAATATCTTTTTCTTATGCAAGTCCTTTGTGCTAGGAGAGAATCCAATGTACGTGCTTAGCCACCTCTTCTCCTTCTGTAAAGAATCCAATCTGATTGCTTCACGCAAGCTGTTTCATCTTGTAAAAATTTGTTCCTTTGACCTTCATTAGGAGTTTCCTTCACTGATTTCATAAGGAGCTTCCATGATCTTTGGCCTTTATCAAGAGAAGGAGTAGACTTTTTAGCACCAATAGTACTACTTTTCACTGCCCTGTACTAATTGATCCTGCCAACGTACTCAGGTTTTAATACTGCCTTAGTATTAACTCTTCGCAGTCAGTTATTAACTTGTTCGCACCAGTATCAACTTTCTTTTTTCCCTTAGTCTTTTTTCTTCTCTTGTATCTCCTTTCTCTTTTCAATGGACTTTGGCTTTTAGAGAGGCAACACTGGATGAGAGTTTTTGGCTGCCTTCAAGATTATTTTATTTGGTTTTGTCATTATCAAACTAGGGAAGATTGTTAGGTATTATATTGAGTTGATAAGACAAAATCAGAATTGAAAGATTGGAAACAAAAGGACCAAAGTCGTCATTGTTGGATTCTACAAAGATGTAGTAAGAAAAATAAAGATTTGGTTCAAAAAAAAAAAAGTGAAAGATAAAGAGATAAAGATTTGGTCAAACTCATTAATATCTTTTAAATAGTTTCCATGTAAAGCCTTGACCAAGATTTGGTCAAAAAGAGATAAAGATTTGGTCAAACTCATTAATATCTTTTAAATAGTTTTCATGTAAAGCCTTAACTCCTTATGCTATAAAAGGAGGTCTAGACATATTGTTTTAGTATATAGAAAAGTGTGTGTTTTCAATGAGAGTCGACTAAAACAAAACGTGTGTGTGTACACGTTTAGTTAGTTAGCGTAGTTAGATAGTTAGTAGATGTGTTATAGATATCTATGTATTAGTTAGTTTAGCCTCAAGGATCATTTGATCTTGAGGATATAATGAATAAAGAAAACCTTGAAGTAACTCTGATTTATGTTTTATTATTCTGTTGTGCAAGTTTATTAATCATTGTTACTATATCCTAGATGAGTCTTAATAACGATCTAAGGGGTCATAAAGATCTCCACAATTGGTATCAGAGCCTGGTGGCTCTTGATCTAGGGTTAATAAGGTTTTCGTGTATAATTTTATTTTGTTTTATCAAAAGGCATATTTGCCAATTAGAGTTCTTAAGGAAATCCTAATTCGTTTAAAGATGGCAGCAGTCAGGCAGAAGTGAAGGCAGCAGGGTTTCTTCTCAAACCCTAACCTCGAAGCATATAGATTGGTTTACAACAGGTACATAAGCAGATGAGCAATAACCCTTATACATCTTTTGGGTTCGTAATGTCTTTGAACGATTATAGAGGTTTGGATGTTCCTTCCTACTGGTAAGCTTATGGTTCCTGCTGGTAGTTCCTGCTGGTAGGCTTTGTGGTTCCTGCTGGTCTGCTTACGGTTTCTTCTGCTAGTATTACGGGTCCACAGATGCCCTTGGGTCTTGAACAATAAGGATGTGTATGGTTCATTTTGGAGGTTCAGTTTATGCTATAATTCTTGATTAGAAAAGTTACACGCTCTTTACAGATTTGGTTGGAGTATGATACGATACAGTTCATGCTATGATTTTTCACACATGACTGGTTTCTCGTTGATGCACAAAGCTCTCTGTGCTGGTGGTCCGTTGGCATGAATCATAAATAAATTTTACAAAATTTATTTGTCGGCATGTTTAACTTTTTGTTGTCTACATGAATTATGCATGATTCAAAGACATTTAATAATGTCTTCTACGCACTGAAGGATGATTTGATCTATGCTACTGAGTTCTAGATTCAAGAGATGGCAAGTATACGTTTAAGGGGGAGCTTATTGTTAATATACTTGACCATCTACATGCATCACTTGAGGGGAAGCGTTTACGAGTTGCACAAGATCCCTATTAGATGATTACAAAAAGGGGAAGAAGATTCATGATGTGCAGCTTATTATTGTGATGACATGTTTTAGCATTGTTTCTTCATGCAGATTGTTTTGTAATATCAAATAGGGGAAGATTGTTAGGAATTATAGATTTGATGATTACAAAACCCATAAGCAGATATGAAGAAAGATGAAACAAAAGGAAACAAGACCAAGATTAATGATTGATTGAGATGTTACAAAATCAACATTAATGTTGAAGATATAGATTAGTCAAACATTAATGTGAAGATTAATGTTAATTAATTTGTTTCCTAATTGTATTATGTTTCCTTTTGAAACAATAAGGACCTAATATGTAATAGTTAGTTAGCTTTGTTAGTAAGCTAGGGTTTCTTGTAACCTCCCTCTATTATATAAAGAGGGTAGGCGTCTAGGTTACAGGCATCCATCATAGTTAGACTTCTCCAATGAGAGTCTAGAAACGCATAGAGCGTGTAGTAGTAGTAGTTAGTAGTTTCTTTATCATGTTTGAATAAAGAAAACCTTATTAGTAATGTTGATTGTGTTCTTATTTTATATTCCGCTGTGCTTAATCAATCAATGTTATTCATACCCTAGTTGAGTCCAGATTCCTGGATTCCACACCTTGTTATAGTTTAGATAACATGTTCTACCATTGATCAAGGTAAAATTGGGGCTTATAGTAATCATGTATCATAAAAGATAATGATGAAACCTTGTTAGAGTAACATTGTTCTCGTGCTAATTCCGCTATGTATATGTTTATGTTCAATGTTATTTTATCTTAGATTAGATCTAAACAATCTGAGCTTAAAACGATTTAACGATTCTTTAGAACTCCACAGTTGGTATAAGAGACTTGTGGCTCATGATCTAGGATCTACAAGGTGTTTTGGTGTCGCATCTATGAAGGAAAAGAGGTACGAATTTTCTGTCTTGGTTATCATGTCGAATCTGGTGATATTAGGGTTTTTCAGCAACCCTAATTTGATATAACAGAAAGTTTGTTCACAATTGTTATTGATTGGTTTGTAACAACAAGATGGTTGCTGATTGTGGTTCTTGGTTACATAATTCAAGAGTTATTTGGAACTTATTCGATGAAAAGAATCATTAGTAGTTGATGAGAATGATGGAATTTGTGAAGTTGTAGTGGACAGGAAAGTTCGTCGCTAAAAGATGCGTCGTTTGGATACTAAAAAGGAGTATCTTAAAACAGTCTCCTATTATGTTTTATACTGCTGCGCTTCTCGTTTTCCTATTTGTTGTCAACGACTCACGACACACAGTAAATATTTATTGTTAGTAATGTTCGTCCATTGCGTTCAATAACTTGTGGCCTGTTTGTTGTTACTGGTTTGTGATTAGTACTGCTTCTAGTCTATTTTAATACTTCTAGTTATCATGGGTTTGTTAACACTGCTGCTAATGGTATTGATGTTTGGTTCTTGGTTAAGAGAAGAATTAGCAGGCATCAACATGTTTTAATTGACAAAGAAACATCAGTTGAAATTTTAGTACTGCTTGATTTAAAGGGAATAATTAGTACTGCTGGCTATGAAGTTAGTACTGCCAGCTTTATACTTAGTACTGCTTATGAGTACTTAGTACTGTTCTTCATACATTAGTACTGCCAGTTGTATGTTTATACTGCCAATGGCAGTTAATACTGCTAGCCTTATCTTTGAAGGTTAGTGCTGCTGCTTATGATTATTAGTGTTGCTTATGTAAGTTAGTGCTGCCAGGAGACGTTAATACTGCCAAGTAACTGGTTAATGCTGCCAAAGGAAGATTAGTGCTGCCAGTTCATGTTAATGCTGCCAGTTTATACTTAGTGCTGCTAGTATGATAAATAATGCTAGTATATTTTTAATGCTGCCAGTATTAAGTTTCTGCTGCTAGGGTAAATTTAAGCAGTTACTATTGTTCGATTAAAAGTAGTTACTACTGCTTGGGCTTAAAAGATACTACTGCTAGCTGTGTTCCATATTGGATAACACACACATGGTTTGGATCTCGAATTGAACAGGATGCTTCGTTTAAGGGGAAGCTAACAGGTTATGATTTTAAATGTTCTTAAACGTTTAAAGGCTCTTATTTCTTGGATTAATTGATTACGAAGATGGTTATTTATCACCTATTTGACGTTGAAGTGGAATTTTTTAGATGCGTGTTCTTATCATATCTTAAAGTGGGTGTTACACTTTAAAGATAACTTGTTCGTGCTTACAATGGTGTGACGAAGACTTGTCAAAATCTAGCAAAGGTATGTGATTTCTCTTATGGTGCTCAATGCTTACATTTGCTATCACTTTGGTTATGTGTCTCATATAGTTGAGGTTTTTGTCAAGAGGTCGCGATCTACTTATATTTCACAGATTTATTTATAAATTCGAAGTCACATGGATAGTACAAGATATAAGACACAAGTTTTGGTTATTCTACTTCTACATCAAGTTCGTTATACTTAGTTTTCTTTATTAGTAATCATTACATAGAGCCTACAGAATTGAAGATAAGAAGAATGGTTAACATATGGGTTTTAGGGGAAGCTTATTGTTAAAATGTTAAACCATTTCCTGCATTCACTGAGGTGAAGGTTTTTATTACTGCTAGTCATTATTACTACTTTTAGTATGAGTTTCTACTACTCATGTTTATGAGTTTTTTATTGTGCTTAATGGTGGGTAATTTGAGGAGCACGATTAAGGATTGGATTAGAAGTGTGATATTGTTTGTCGTCGGTAAAGATCAAAGGTTGTTTACATCTAAGTCCCTATGGATTATGACAAAAAGGGGGGAAAGAAATATTAACCGGTTTGGCAATTGTAGATCCTTGGTGTGGCGATGGTTACAAAGAAGTCTGAATACAGAAGATTTTGTTTCATTCGGGAGATGATCACATTCAAATTCAGGGGATGCTTTGTTTAATCGGCTTTATGATTGATGTTTCGTACACGACTTTAAAAGTTAAAGAAGGAAAAGACAGGGTAAGAACTCATCAAATTCAAGGACTATACAAGTTGGGGTCCAAGAAGAGTAGAATTCTCAGATGATTGAAAGTTTGGATTTCGTGCTCCAAAAGAATGGATTTTAATCAGGGGGAGGGTATTGAAGACATAATAAGGATGCTGACGTTTCTTTAAATTGATGAAACCAGGGGAGGTCAGATGATGCAGCATGTTTGATACAGATGCCCTTTTTGCGTTATGAAAGTTTTTGCTAAAAATTATTATAATGAAAAAAGACAAGATGTGATTCCTAAAGAAGTTAGGGCTGCTGCTCCCTCTAATACTGTTGTGCCACTACCTGATATAACTGAAGTATAGATTAACTTAGCTCAAACATTGGCTAAATTGAAGAGTGCAAAATCTAAGGTTGTGATACAAGAGCCAGTACATAGTACAGCCACCACAACACCTTTAACAATTCCTAAAGCTGAAGGCATTACATTTAGAGATGCTGGTGAAGTGAAAGCCAACAAAAACACAACATTTGTATCTTAATCTAAGCATTCCAGGATAAAGGGAAAGCTAAGATGGATGAACCTGAAGTGCCATTGAAGAAAAAGGATCAAATTGCTCTTGAAGAAATGGCTAGAAATCTTGAAGCTCAAATACAAACTGAACTCATTAAAGAAGAAAGGCTTGCAAGGAAAAAAAAGGAAGCCAACATAGCTTTGATTGAATCATGAGATAACACACAAGCTATGATGGAGGCAGATTTTGAATTAGCTCAGAGGCTACAAGCAGAAGAACATGGAGAGATAAACCATTGAAGAAAGATCAGACTGTTTGTAGAGCTCATGAACAAAAGAAAGAAAACACTTTGCAAAGCTTAGAGCTGAAGAGAAAAGAAGAAAACCACCAACTAAAGCTCAAAAGAGAAATCTAATGTCTACCTATCTCAAAAACATGGGTGGATACAAATATAATCAGTTGAAGAGCAAGAGCTATGATGAGATCCAGAAGTTGTTTGATAATGAAATGAAGAGGGTAAATACTTTTATTCCTATGGATTCAGAGGTGGTGAAAAGCAAAGAAGGAACAGAAGAAAGTTCTAAAGGAACAGAGGATGAATTTCTTGAATCTGTTAAGTCAATGGCCATCAGATGCAGAAGTTGTTAAAATGAAAATGAAGGCCAGAGAACAAAAATCAATTGGTTAAGAACAAGTGCAGGGGAAAGGAAATAGCAGAAACAAGAATCTTCCAAAAGACAAAGAATAAATGATAATAAAGAGACAGATGAGCATTAAAAAAGATGATGATCCAGAGGAGGAAGAAATGAAAAAGCATATGGAGATAGTTCAAGATGAAGAGGAAATAGCAATTGATGCTATACCTCTAGCCACAAAACCTCCAATGATTGTTGAATATAAGATTGTTAAAGAAGGACAGAAGGGATTCTATCACTTGATAAGAGCTGATGGAAGTTCAAAAAGATATTCATCAATGATTAGGATGCTTCAGGGTATTGACAGAGAAGACTTAGAAACTCTCTGGAAGTTGGTCAAAGAAAAGCATGGAATAAACAGGCCAGTTGATGAATATGAAAGAGTGTTATGGGGAGATTTGAAAGTAATGTTTGAACCTGACATTAAAAGTGATGTATGGAGAAATCTACAAGGGTACAAAGTGACTGTTTGGAAGCTGTTTGATAACTGTGGAGTGCACTTTGTAAGGTTTAGAAATCTACATATCTTTATGTTGGTTGAGAAAAGATATCCCCTTACACCAATAACAATCTCAAACATGCTGAACAAGAAGCTTCAAGCTGATCGTTGGAATGAGATGTGTTATCAACTACTCAAGCTCATGACAAAGCAGGAAAAGGGTCAATGAAGTGTTTGAATGCATCCTCCTGGTGATGGTGAAGACTTTTAATGAAACTTGAAGATTCAGAAGATGAACATCAAGTTTAGGGGAGGATTGTTGGGTTTAAAAGACTTCAAGATGATTCTTAGAGTTACTACTGCTCAGGTATATATTAGTGTTGTCAAGCATAACTTAGTGCTGCTGGTAATACTAATGAAAATTATGCTAAGTAGTTAGTACTGGTAGTATAAAAGTTACTACTGCTAGTTACTACTGTTAGTATAATTAGTACTGTTAGTATAAAGTTACTGCTGCTAGTAGAAGTTAAGACTGCTCAGAGATGAAGACTGAAAATATACTAAGTAGTTACTACTGCTAGTACAAAAGTTAGTACTGCTAGTATATGTTAGTACTGCTAGAATAAATTTCTAAGTAGTTAATGCTGCTTGTGCTCAGTTACAACTGCTGAGTGATTACTACTGCTGGAAGGAATATGCTGACAGAGATGAGATCAAAGATTGATTGGAGAACAAGAATACTTACGAAGATAAGTATTGAGTTATTTTTGTAAAAGATATGTATAAGTTATTTGTTTAAAAGATTATGATAACTTAGGAAAGTATTGTAAGCCTTGTAGGACTCCTTGGTGTATAAAAGGAGGTCCTAGGGTATAGAATTCAATGTACCAAAAATGAGTCATTGTCATAGCTTCAAGGTTGTAAACCCTAACACTGTCAAAGAGTGTTCGTATTAATATATTGAAGCTTATTATTTTGGTTGTATTTCTGTGTCTCAAACATACTTTTTCTTTATTCTTCTTAGTGGTATAAACTAGATTCCGCATAGTTTATATCATACACTCAAAGTTTCAGTCTTAGTACCTTTGGATTTATCCAAGGATACTAAACCTTACATCAAGCTAAGGAGTTTAAGATCTATTCATTGGGATCAACAATTGGTTAACAGTGAACCGAACCGCCGTAACCACTCATTTCAGTGTACCTGCATGTTATGTATAGATCATGTATGGTTCGGTTTAAGATAATAGAAAAACACCTGTTATATGATGAATAGTTTGAATCTTTTGACTAACCAAACCGAACCATAATATAGACACCCCAAGTTTTATCTGTCATTCATGTTACGTCCAAAAACTTGTCACACGTTTTCCGATAAAGCATTAATGATAGATGAAATATAATTCACGAAGAGAAAAGGGCTATTGGAGATTCCAACACCGTGAATGAGATGTAGCAGTTTGCTCTTTATCTGATAAAAAAATAATACTACGTATTACTTTTAACACCTTTTTCGAAAGTAGTATTGCACAAAGGGATCGTAAAAAACAAATGTTTTGTGAATAAATGTAAACATACAATAATATTATAAATTCACAAAGTTGTTTTTTTAATTTTCAATATCATTGTTTTTCTCTTGAAGAACGCCTCAATTAGCGTTATCAATATAGTCGAGCTGATATAGTGAGGGTCCGCTTGTTTTATAGATAGGTTTGGATAAGGGTTAAGATTAAGATTTGATATAAATTGAAAGACATAAGTAAAAGAAAATATATAAAAACTTTGCACCAAATGTACAAAGGATTCGAGAATGACAGTTTTAAATATGGCAGAATATTAATCTCACATGCAAGGGGAACAAAGCTGAGACACCATACTACATGCTAAATTGCTAACAATTATACTAAAAAGATTTACAACTTTTGTTTACCGTTTTCTACCCTAATCATAAATTATTACAATTTTATACATTTTAGCGTGCGGCGCTCTTTTGCGGAGCGCGCCAATCATATTACCCAATCATAATGCAACATGTGTTGAGATAAGTGAAAAAACAAAAAACCAAAAATCCATCGCGCGCATTACAATTTGTTTTTCCGTGCCACGCAACCGATGCATTTACTCGATTACCACACTTTCTACCGATGCAATATTCATTTACTTGTTTTTGACAAATTATACTTCGTCTACTTTTTCCCCATTACCTCTTTTTCCCCAAATCAAATTTCATCTTTTTTTGAGTTGCAAGTGTTGATTTTAGTTAGATGTCATTTTTGTGCATCCTAACCCTTTTATACATGATATGATTCTTAATCAACAATGGGTAGGCGATTACCACATTGAATGTGACAACTTCTAATTTAACTGTTTTTGAAAGGATTACCACATTGAATATGACAACTTCTAAAAAAGTTTGAGGGTAACGAGTTATTAACAACATGCCTAGGGAAAGAGGAAAATCATTTGAAATGATCAAAAAATCGTTTGGACAGTTCATCAGAAATTTAGTATAAACACACTTCGCAGCATGAACTCCCCACAATGTCATTTAAAATTTAAAAACCATATAAACATTCAAAAGTTTTTATATTTGGTGGTGTTGTGGTGGTGACTTTGTATTAACACTTGGTGTTCGTGGCGATATATAAACCAAGTTGTTGGTGGTGTTGTGACATTGGCGGTTGTTGGTGTTAAACTGTTAATACTTGGTAGTAGTGGCTGTTGGTGGTGTTGTGGTGGTGGTGGCTGTTGGTGGTGTTAGTGGGTGGTAGTAGTTGGTGAGGGTTGTGAGTGGTGAAACGAGGTGGTGGAGGCGGCTGTGAGTGTTGAAAGGTGGCGGTAGAGGCAGGTGTTGGTGGTGAAGTGTGGTTGTTGAGGCAGGCATATGACTGGTGGTGGGGGCTCTTGGTGGTGCAAGAGATACATATCGGCTGTTGGCGGGGGTTTATGTTTAGTGGTGACGGTGGTTGTTTATGGGTGTTGGCGGTGAGGTTTTTGTTAGTTGTTCTCGTATATTTATACTATGGTGAAACCGCATGTATAATGTTACTTGTGTTCCATTATAATTATCGTTGGATTGTTATGTATATATGTTTCGTAATCTATACTACCTTATAATGTATTTGGGACTTTTCCTTTATGTAAGGCTCAGCCAATCAACTTGCTTAATGTAGAAACTAGCATGATACTCACGCAAAACAGTTGTTTTGTGGGCATTAAAAATGAAAAAAAACTAAAAATCAATAAAAATATATTAGAAGGATATTGAATTAAAAAGCACAAAATTTTAAAAAATATGGTGAAATTAAATCATAAAAAATAGATAATAAGATATTTCAATTTAAAAATAAATGTGATTTTTTAATTAAAAAGTGACACATCCTGGTTCCCTAAAATGAGATAGATGGTCAAGATTGCGCATCCGTATATTTTCATAATAAGTAAGTTTAAAAGTCTGAATTTTTAATATTTTTTAAAAATAAAATGTCAAAAATGCTTTATAATATAGTATACAAGTATAAATATGTTACTTTTACTAGCCTTAAAAGTTTCAGCATACACACAAATTATAAGTTACATCTAAAATATTAAAGCGTATTTACAATTAGTTGTTACATCTAAAATACTAGTATTAACAGCCTTGGAATTAGAGGTGCGCAAACCGGTTAACTGGTCCCGGTTTCGGTTTTGGTCAAACCCTAACCGGTTAGGGTCAAACCTTGCAAAACCCGGGTCCACCGGTTAGGTTAGAAACCGGTCGAAGTGGTTGAAAACCTTAACCGGTCTAACCGGTTTAGGTTCGGTTCCTTAACCGGTCTAACTGGTTATACCGATTCCTATATTTTTTTTTTCGTTTTCCGTTGTTTTCCGTGGTTTTATATGCAATAAACTGAATAAAATTCAACTTTTATTTTAATACGAAACGAAATACATCAAACGGAAAGGAAAATACATCGGAAAGGAAAATACAACATAATACATCGGAAGTGGAAAAGCTAATCGTCAATGTCATAGTGCGTCAAATCATAATCAAATTCGGGCTCTTCTCCTCCCGAACCGGATGCCATGGTGCGCTGCTAGCAGATCTAGTGTGATTTCTTCACGGATAGTGGCGTGACTTCGTTATTATCTTGCACCTCGCTAGTCAGATCTCTTCTTCAAAAGTCTAGGCGCCTTCAGAGAGGATAATTGGCGTTGTTTACGCCTTTTGAAGCGTCCAAGTGATTCCTTCAAACATAATACACATCTCTAAAGAACTCAGTGTTTAGTTTTGTTCTTCGGATGACAACACCCTTTCACTTGTGAAAAAGCAGATTCGGAAGTCCTACGAAGTACTTGTACACTTACATCCATGGCCATGCGGGATAGAACGGGAAACATTGACTCCTTTGATTTCCAAAAACCCAAGACATCAAAACCTGCAAAGTCATTGGTTTGAAGATGTGTGATAAAATCCTCATGGATATATCGCTCATATTCGGAGGAAATTGCACTATCACTCCTTGCCTTTTTGCTTTTATGTTCTTTTAACCGGTGTAGCAAATTGGAAATTTGATTCCCACCACTCGCCCTCGATGAAGAACCCCCACTCGTTGATTGAGTTGTTGGGTTACCATATTTCGTATAATAAAGATTATACAAACCTTCCAAAGAGTCGTTGAACCATTTTTTTGCCTTATTTGCATGACTATCGTCAAAAAACTCTAAATTCGTACTTATATCCTCGATGAGTAACTCTACCCCGTGAACATTGAAACATGGATTTAAAGCGGCAGCACAAGTAATAATCGGTGGCATTTTTTCAAAATACTTCTTGAGTTTTTGCCTTCCATTGGTTAAATCATACGCTAATATACCCCCATTAAGTTCATATTCGGTTAATTTGCAACTAATGAAGTAAATCTGTTGAAGTACCAATGAAGATGTTGGGTAATAAACCCCCGATAAAATTTTCATGGCATTACTAAACACTTCAAGTAATGGACAAAGACTTTCAATAACAATCCAATTATCAATCGAAAAATGGTTTACACTCACCCTTATTGGCCAAATGTCACAGAAAATACATCAAAGTAGCTTTTTGTTTTAGACCACTTTGGAACATATGATAAGTGGAATTCCATCTTGTCGGAACGTCCCAATTAGGTGAGTAAGCCAGTTTATCTGCTTCCCTACAGATTCTAATATATTTTGAATAGTTTGTACTGCCCGATTTAAATACATCTTTTAACATAGTTTTAAAAGACTCTTTAATTGCATTTATCGACTTCACCTTTAAACCTTCTTGCACAACCAAGTTAATGATGTGTGCAACACATCGACTATGATAAAACCTACCCTCCATTGGTGGATCGTATTTTAACTTTAGTTTATCAATTGCGTTTGTATTGTTGCTAGCATTATCTAACGTAATTGACAAAACTTTATCTTCCAAATTAAAACGGACAAACGTGTTTCTCAACATTCTAGCTAATCGGCCCCCCGTGTGGGGAATCGGAAAGTCTTCGAATGCAATGACCCGCTTCATCATTTGCCAAGTAGAGGGCTCAATCCAATGTGCGGTAACACATAGGTAAGAACCGGGCAAACCATGACCAGCGGACCAAACATCCGTTGTTATGTTGACACGAGCATTTAAGTTAAGAAAACCATCAATTATTAATTGTTTAGCCGTTGCCCATAATTTCATTGCATCACGCTTAAGAGTTGAGCGACTTACGTGATTGTATCTTGGTTGCATAGTATTCTGAAACACCGTTGTTGTTTCTTCGTGGTCGAAGTGGTTGAACGGTAACCCTCGTGAAATCACCAAACCCGCGAATTGTTCACGAAGATAATCCGGATTGTACACAAAAACACTCCCATCTCGACCCATCGATGGTTGACTTGGTTCTGGGGTCGTCTTGAGTGCCACACAATGCGGGTGAGTGAAATGAGCCCTCAACGTCGAGTTGGATGACGTCGAATAGAAATTGAAGCAATGAATACATTGAGCTTTTTGAGTGTTGTCCGACATCTTGCAAAGGTTGTAGTGACTCCAAATTTCGGGGTTTCGTTTGCATGGTAGAATTTCAACAATCGTTGGTGCACTTGAAGAACCAACACCGGTGGTACTTGAACTGCCTTGAGTTGCCATTAGTGATTAGTGAATGAAATTCGGTTTTGCTTTGGAGAGTTTTTTTTTGCTTAAGATTGTGAGTTATGTAAGTGGTGATTGAACCATTAACATAACTCATCTATTTATACTTAAACAAATGGGTAAAATGACAAGCACTACACCCAAAATATCAGACAAACTCTCCTTCACGGGCCCCCCACGTGAAAAAAGTAATATTCGAAATTTGAAAAAATTTGAAAAAAAAGTACAAAAAACCACTTATAACCGATTAACTGGTTGCCGATTTGGTTAACCGGTTACATTAACCATGTTCCACTAACCGGTCCGAGCTGTCAAAAGCCCTAACCGGTCCCCAAACCGGTGTTGGTCATAAACCACCGGTGTTGGTCAAACCCGTTTTCGATTAGCCTGTCGTTCGGTTCTCTAACCTGTTTTTCTGTCACCTCTACATGGAAATGTAACGGCCCATTTCATCAGTATATGTAAAGGCCCATCACACACCTTTTGTAAAACGATACACAGGATACAAAAACCTCATAGGGGACATGTATTTCACTACATGAATAAAAGTTTTTTTGTGAGCAGTATGAGCAGTCGTTAGAGGTACAAATGTACAATAGTCTTTCATTTGTCATAAACCCACATTTCTTTACTTTCTTTATTGGTAAAAATAGTCCATTCATTTCTCCATTAATCCCTCATTATTTTTTAGGATAAAGATCCTCTCATGTTCAAATAAACATGAGAGGTAATGTTGTGCATTTAGTTATTGTACATTGTTCAAATTGTACATTGTTTACTTTATTTTAATTACAATGTACAATCACTCATGCAAAACATTACCTCTCATGTTCAAATGAACATGAAGACCGATCAGTATCCTTAATTTTTTACTCTCTCAAACATACACACAAAAGCTCTGCCAAGCTAGTTGGACAACGGGAGTTAGGAAGAAGATGTGTGGATCATGCCGTCAGCTAAGACCCAACCGCTTATACTATTTGGTACTTTCTAACAAATAATTTTTGAATAATAAGATATTTTTCTTAGTTGAAGCTTTTGTGGAGTACACTAATTTCCATATACTTTGTGTTTTTTTACCTTCATAATTTAGTTATTTGTGTGTTTAGGAGCATATGTGTGTGTGATTCATTAGACGAAGAAATGATAAAATCTAATGTTTTAAAACTCGGTTTTTTAAGTTAACCTAGTTTAGTGGACTCGTTCACCGGGCATCACTTCAATCTGTTGAACCAGCGTGTCAAAACCGGTTCTAAGCATATATATAGTTTTTTCATATATTATTATGTAGTGTTGTATATCTTATAATTATCTTGCATTTAATGTAAATCGAAGAAAAATATTGAACCATTACTCATTATCTTAAGTTTTTATAGTTGTATCTTTAATAAAACTATAGCAAAATATGCAAAACAATTTAACTCATATTACAAGTTGTAATTGATTATAATAAAAAATATTAGTTTGTGTTTAAGTTAGATTTTGACAATATTTATAACTAACACTAGTTATCATCACTTTAATTTATCAATTAAATTTAGAAATGTTTATGGGAAAAAATTTTTTTAGTTTTAAATAAAAATAAAAAAACCTGACCCGGCCGGTTTGTCAAACAGGTCAACCACCCGCGTCAATGAAAAACCGGCGGTTAATCTTGTTCACAAACAAGCAAAAACTTGGTCACATCCGGCCCTCTCCGAGTCGGTTCACAAGTCTACCGTTTAACCGCCCGGACACCCGCCTCGTCAAACCCGGGTTTTAAAACATTGATAAAATCTACTTATGCACTGTAAAGGTGGTGTTTTCCATGAATCCAAGGTGATGGTGTAATTGGAGAAGCGAAGTTGAAGGATAAGATGGATGATGATTTGAAGATAATGATAAGATTTGGTTGGTAACATAAAGCTAAAATTAGTGAATTTTTTTATACCTATAATGGTTCTCTATTACTTTATGTTTGTAGAATGCATGTTCTGAATCCCCATGAACTATGAAAAAGTATATACTATATTTTTATGGTTGATTTTAATGTATGTTTGCCTACTTATACAAAACCTCAAGAGGGGTTTTATTAAATGTGTCGATGTGAACATGTTGTTTTTATAAGGCAGAAACTCTCTGCTCCATAAGTTCTTAAGAAGATCCAAGAGAAGTAATCAAGAGAAGTATTGAAGCCTTGAAGCCCTGGAGTTAAGATCAATGTAGACCCAACATTTGTCATAGACCCAATGAATCAATTCTGGCCACTCATTTTTTCATCAAAAATAAAAAAACTCATTTTTCACCTCTTTTTTAAAAATAAAATATCTTACAAACGGTAAATCGTCACACGACAAAAAATACACCATCGCGACGAGTATTTTTTTATCTTTCAGTAGACGGGTGACACGATATACTTTCGAGGAACTTTTTTTCGATTTTTTTTTTCAGTCACGAATTGCGAAAATCATATATGATTCGTATAACGAATCATATATGATTCGTATAACGGATCATATATGATTTCATAAAATCATATATGATTTCATAAAATCATATATGATTTCATAAAATCATATATGATTTGTGATTCCGACAAACTTTTTTCAATTTTGTTTCAGTCACGAATTACGAAAATCATATATGATTCGTATGACGAATCATATATGATTCGTACAACGAATCATATATGATTTCATAAAATCATATATGATTTCATAAATCATATATGATTTCATAAAATCGTATATGACTTCATAAAATCATAAAAAAAAGTTCGTCGAAAGTATATAGTGTCGCCCCTCTATAGAAAGATAATTTAATTCTCGTCGCGATGGTATGTTTTGTTTTGCGTAACGATTAACGGTGTGTGAGATATTTAATTTTTAAAAAAGAGGTGAAAAGTGAGTTTTTTTATTTTTGATGAAAAAATGAGTGGCTATATTTGGTTCATCGGGTCTATGACAAATGTTGGGTCTATATTGAACTTTTGGCTAAGCCTCATAAGCCCCTCTGCCAAACATAGCCATTATATTATTGACAATTTGTGTCAATAAATATCTTGGTCATTGGTGAAAAGATTGTACCTATATTCCTTGAAAGTTCATGAACCATCTTTTTAACAATTTGACAAGTTTTAATGTAGTAAGTAAAATAAAAAATGTACAAAATATTGATAATACTTGTTAGTTTATGGACGATAAATTAATAGTCGTGTGTTAGGATCGAACTCGAGACCACGAGATTGCACACAATACGTAAAGAGTTAACGAATTAATAATTATATTAAATGTAATATATTTATTAAATACACAAAAACGTTTAACGGTCGTTAAGTATTTAACAGTAAATGACTAACGAATAAAGGGAAGGACTAACTTTGTAAAGGAAGTCGAGAAGGTTCCGGAACACCCCATGAAGGTGGTGTATTGGCCGGTTATAGGCAAGAGGGGAAAAGGAAAAGATTTTGTTTCCTTTTCCTAATAGAACTTGACTTGGGCTCTAAGTTTGGTTAGCCTATATAAACAAAGGAATTAAGGGATCAAAAGAGATAAGTTTTTTACACACAAAAGATCCCTAAATTTTTCTTTGTTTTCCCTTGTTGATCGATCGGGCAATATCATCCCCAAGGGATTCTTGTTCGATCGACTTTAAACCTAGAAACGTTTTCTTGTTTTCAAACTAGTCTTTTGGTTAACTTGTTTCTAAAACGTGTGTACAAGAACGTGGTTTAATCTCACTATAGATTAAATCTTGGATCGATTAACAAAACTTGGTAAGGGGTTAATCAATAGATCCACATAAACCCTAATTAGGGTTAGATCAAGAACAAAGAAAACAAGAACGATTCTTGTGCTCGCGGGAATCCAAAGGTATGTAACCCGACCCGGTTAATTATATGCATGTTAATTATATGATTTGTTATCGCTTCCGCTATTACGTGCTTTGATGCCCCGCGTCACAAGGTTTATATTTTTGAAAGTTGTGTTAGGTGAGGCAAAAAAATAATTCAACATTTATGTAATCCTTTCAATAATTTCTTTGGATGAGGCATGGCAATAATCCCACAATCAGAGAATTTTTTCTTCCAACCATATTTTATTATCAAGTTGGCGAACATATTCTTCAAATAACACACCAGTCAACCAAGCTCGTTTGTTATCACAGGTACATACATTCAGACTGTTCAAGTTACATTCTTGAAGCACCTTGGTTTAGCATATTTCCCCAACAATCCCATAAAGGAAGTTTCCGAACCGACCTCAATACAGCAAATAGCAACAGTTAGTCTTTCCTTGTCTTTGTTTTTTCCTTCAAGCTGCATTGTTGCAAGGAATGAATCCCGTTGAAGTCTATAAACACATAACCGTTTAAGCAGAAACAATGTAAAGGGTAATTACTTCACTGAAAGTACAATATATAAAATAAAATAAAAAAAAAACAAAACCTGTTTCAACAATAAAAAGATGTCTTTCATTTCAAACTGATCAACTTGTCTCATTATGGATTTTCTAATTTTGTCCTTCCATGCCCTCCATTTCAACAGATCCACTCTCTCTAAAACACCGTTAAAATTATTATCTACTTCATACTGCTAATCTGACTTTCAGCCAACCATAGTAAAAGTAAAGTCTGGAGTATCCACTGGATTACATATCTTCATGAACTTTTTCGCTCTTCTCAGATGATTTTCACCTGTCATATTCAGCATGTTTCTTGATAATTGAAGAATCCATGCATAGATAGATTTTTCTAGGTCAGAAATTTTGCCGGTTTGTGTCCCGCTTAACCTCGCCTCTTTCGGAGCAAGAGAGAGATAACCTTCTAAGACCTGCTTAACTTATAATTCGATATGTCCGCTTTGACCTCACCTGCTACCACAAGTTACTATGACCCATTCTTGCAATTCTTTTGAGTGACGACTTGGATTTCCTTGTTTGTGCTTGGCATAAAATGCTCTTCGAATCTCTCTGTCAATTGTTGTTTTTTTCACACCATTAAGACTGGGGAAGCCATGTTATGTGTGTAATGGATTTATTTTTTTGAGAGTAAACCTAATTCTGATCTTGTATTCATATATAGAAAATATTTTCTTAAAGTCCCATAAAAGTCAGAAAACATATGAACACAAGAGCTAAAATAAGGTGGGGATATTTGGACACAGGTTATCTTTCAATTTGGGCAGTTCATTGATATACATGCCTTGTATACAATAATTAATTAAAATATTAATTAATACTATAGAGAATTTTTCTTTCAACCCCTTTGTATACTATAAATAATAAAATTTAATTAATATATAAATTAATAATTATTAATTTATCGATTAATTAATAACTCTTTTAATTAATAAATTTTGGTGGTCTCAAGTGTATTATTTTATAGAGTTTCTACTGTACTTCTAATTTTACCTTAACGAGGGGGTTCAATTTTGTCACTCGATTAGGTATTAGGTTTTTCAAAGCAGACCTATCATTTTAACGAAGGGGTTTAATTAAAAGCAAAAATTCGTAATCCCCACATTTATTAAGAGATAGAACATATAGATAAAATTCATAAAACTGTGAACTCCAGGAAAGCAAGCATAAAAGATTCATTTAGTGATAAATGTAAAAAAAAACCTTCAAATTTCATAAAAGATTCATTTAGAGAAATAACAAAATGACTGTTAGTTTTTTAACGGGAAGTGACAAAAATACGCTAAAAAAGTTGGTCTCCTTTATGTGTAAGAAAAAAAAGTAAAGTACCTTGATTAGAAAAAGATAAGTGTCTTGTTGTGCCATTTGTTCTTCTAAGATTTTACCTACATGGTTCGAATGACACGTAATGCAAATTATGAATGACACTATTTTTTGGGTAAAGAGAAAATACCCTGGTAAATATTATTAACCAACCAAAACTTTACACATAAAACTCAAATGGACAGACCTATCTGGCTAATTCTGCTGACATACCCAGCACATGTTTTGGAAATAAAGAAAGTAAGGTCACACTGCAAACTACAACTAAATTACAAAACCAAATAACAATGCTACATTTAACATATCTCATATTAAGATTGTCATTCTTCTTTGAGCCCATAAAGATAACATGCCTTCCATTTCTTATAGCACCAATCAAGATCTCAATCTTTAAAACATTTAGCTTTTAGCTTTTATCACAAATCAACAGATAAATCAAATCTTCAAATCTCATATTCTGCCAAAAAAACTCCCGTAACAAGCATATTACTATACCTTACTTCTACCATCATAAAAGGAAACCTTCTTTTTGCCTCCACTTCTAACCACATGAAACTCCCATATCTTCGCAGCATCACAGACTTGAGCAAAATCCTTGAGGCTGAGACTTAAGACTCTAAGTCTCACAGTGTCTTTAATCAAATTGCATACAACATCCACATTTCTAACTTTATCTTGGAACGCCTTTATTTCTTTCTTGCCACACAAATAGATACAGCTCCTATAACCAGCCATTGTAACACACTTCATATAGGATTTATTATAGGCCAGCGTGATAACAATCTTTGAATATCACAGACCAATGAGAGGAGGCATGATCCATAAAACCATGTCTTTTCAATTTTTTCAAATGACGCTAGAAAGTCACATTCAAAAAATAAGTGATTATGACTATCTTAGACCTTTTTGCAAAACACACATTTCAGGTCCTCTTTCCCTTTCCAAACACCCATTTTGTCATGGGTCTTCAATCTTCCATTAACTACAAGCCATACCTAAAGAGCGCCTTAGAATTACATTGGCTGAACCAAAACCAAAATTAGCCCATGGCTCACTTGATTACCCTCTCACGATCATACCACATAGAAGAGACCTTAAATTCAGAAGCTTCCAGAGTTAGATCTCACATAATCTTATCAGATAGTCTTCACGATATATATAGGAGGATCAATACAGAGCAAGCCATCCAACTCATCAACTAAAGTTTTCGGCCATTTCCCATTTACCACACTCAATACATTCATCACCTTAGCCTTCGAAGAGAAAGCCCAGAATAAAGGGAATTTCCTCTTTGAGATAAAGTAGTTGGGAACGACAAATAGGATGCCAACTGTCAAACCAAAAGAAGTACCTGCCGCCCCGAATCCTACTAATAAGTGAATCTCTAATACGGCCTTTTAACTTTAAGCAATGCTTCTCCAGATCGCAAGAAATCCACCTTACGCAGGAATGAGTCCCAAAAAGCTTCTTCCTTTAATCAATACATATTTTCCCATTTTAACCCATAACCGAGTCCTTGAATCTTATAAGATTCCCAAATGGTGTATAGAAATTAAAGCAATTTTCCATCGTATTCCAAGAGAACTAATACCCAACCCACTGAATGCTTATTTCTTTTAATGAAAAAATTTAACAAGTTTTAATTTAAAAAAAACTCGTTCACCGAAGTCTACACGCAACTAAACGGGCATAGAACCCGGTCCAGTGTTAATGTAGAATTGGTAATCAGGTCGTCCAAGAGCTAAGTTTATAATAGTTATAATATGACATGTCACATTGTTTGAAAAATGGTTTTGCAATAATTTCGAGAATTGAAGACAGAATGTAAGGCGAAAAAGACTAAATATGAGACAGAAGACTATAGGGAGAAAAGCGTGCTAACCATAAGTTACATTCGTTACTAACATGTATAAAACAATTTCTAGAGCAAAGGTCTCAAAGAATCATTTTCTCTTAGTGTGTCTAAATCATAGACATGGAACCGAATTTAAGTTCGAGGTCTTTCTATACCTTCCAAGGAAATCCGCAATTATGCGCTCGACACAACCGCGTCTCGCGATTGTATTAAGGTCATCTGGTTTGTTAGTGACTCTAGTTCTAAACATATCATACACATCCACAAGCGAACTTAAATCTAATCACCTAAACAAAGATTAACTCTGACAAGTCTCTGCCAGTTGACAAAAAGAAGAGTTCATAGCATAGCTCACATTCATTACTCAACTACCTATAGGAGCTGCTAATTACAGGCGGAGGAATCAACATCTTATAGCGACCTACCCTACACTAGGGAAAGATTACCAACTTATCCTAGTAACCTTTGTAAACCCAAGTTCACGTTTTGCATAATAAATGGTTTAACGGATCCAAACTACCTTTCAATATTGCCAAAACGCAGGGATCTATGACAAGCTATAAGGATATCTAACAAAAACGATAATTAAACATGAAACATTAATCAATACATCAGTAATTACATAACTAGGCCAGCACTAGAAGTGCTTAGCCACTCATGGTAATAGAACAGGAAGAAATAATAAAGGGATTCATTGATTGAAAAATCATAATTCTTACAGGATTCGTTTATGAATGATTAAATACAAAAGTAAGTAAAGTGATTTCTCCCTTGGACTTCAGATGGATATCTTTGACCTTTGGAAGCTTGGTTCACCCCTTGATACTGTGGTAGAAGGGTTGATGACGAATATGCAAAATGAGGGCTCTATTTATACTTTTCAACTTGTTACGGCGTAACCTTTGTGTGTGTGGGTACGTCGTATCAATGCCTGATAGTTGGTCCTTCCTTATTGTAGAGAGAAAATTAATTATATACGGCGTAACTTCAGCTCCTTGTTACGCCGTAAAGCTGACTCGGATGACTCATCATTTCATAATAAGATGTGTTAGGAGTAAACTTTACAAGTGATTACGGCGTAACCTTGGTGATGACCATTCTTGCCTTAGTTATGTTATGGCGTAACCTTTGCGGGATGGTTACGCCGTAAAATGTCTTGAAAAATCCATATGTGCTTGTTTTTGTGTCCAAATCACATGTTTCTTACACAAATGCTCAATTTCTTCCTGAAAACAAGAAATAAGTGATTAAGTATCATTTTCATGCATTTATGAGATAATTACACGCATTTTGATAGGGAATTTGATTCCAAAAAGTAATAAACATTTGATGTTATCAAATATCCCCCCACTTGACTTCTACTTGCTCTCAAGTAGACTTGTTAGAATAATTTATAAAGAGATTTCCCTAATTTGACTCGAAGAAATGAATTCATAATTTACTTATGCTTGAAAACATCAAAGTCGAACACCTCATGAAAAAAGGGATTCAAAATCACTCAACTCTCAAACTATCTTAAGTGTTTTTCATTTTATTGGAAGATGATCGCTACCATAGCACGGGCAATCGCAAGCATTCTATCATAAGCTTGGAAAGTACATAAATCTCCACCAACTAGAGTTAGGGTCTAAATGGCTTTCAAAGGCAACATGGGTAACAAATAAGTGGTTTAAACTGGGTGAATCATTATGCGATCTTTACCAAAAGCGTTACACCAACAAGGGAGACAAACCATCATATAAACATCAAAACGATGGATAGACATACATGACTGCATTCAATTCCCCCATTCGAGTAAAACCAAGGGTTAGGATGGAGAATGATATAGGGTATGATCTTCGAATCATTATTATAGTCTTCTCTCTTTCTCTGCGTTACACCAAACAGGCGACAAATCACATATACACATCTATAACGATGGAATAAACATATATGATTGCATTCAATTCCCCCATTTGAGTAAAACCAAAGATTAGAGATTAGGCATGGGAACACATTAATTCATGTTAAGTAAAGACACAAAACAAATAGTCAAATATAATCTAAGGTAGTCATAACCGGCTACTGTCTATCCATAGTCCAAGTGTCCAAGCGCGAAAAACCTTTTTTTTTTACATATCTCAATAATTGGCTAACTTTGGAATGTAAACAATGATATCATGAGGTTTATGGTCTTTGTTTTAAGCTTTACATTGACACTGGTGCGAAAACTCTAAGAAGAGGGGTTAAATAGTTTTACCGCTTTTTAATATAACGTTTATGTTTGTTTGTAAAACTTAGATTCGACTTTTTGTGAATTCAATGCTTTCCTCATATGAACAAAATAATATATGAATGAATAACAGTCAAGACAAGAGAAATAAGAGTAAGAACAATCAAACCACAACGCGAGGATTTATAGTGGTTCGGTAACGAAGCACCTCTTCGCCCTACTCCACTCCCCGAGCACCAAACTCGAGAGTTTTCTTCACTATGTCAACAAGCTCCCTTATGGCGGAGAAAACCGTACACAACGTTGCTTATACGGATTTACGACACAAAGCTAAATGTCGAGTTCTAATCTTAGCTAGAACCAATCTATCACAACACAACTTCACGACTTGTTCACTCCTTCACACTTCACAATTCCTTCACATATCACACCCTTCCTCACATACTTCCACAACTTCACAACTTCACACCTTCTTCACAACTTCACAACTTCACAACTTCTTCACACTTATGACTTCAACATACACTACACTACTTATATCACAACTATCTAACACTACTTGTTAAAATCACCACGATCTAACTATACTTACAAAGATCGTCAAGATCTAGCTACTACACACAACTTACAAGATATACAATTGATTTACAAATATGTGATATGAATGCAACAAGATTGCTATGCACACTAAGGTGTAATACTTCTTCACTTGATGATAGAAGTATTCTCTCATAGCATCTATAAGGAAAATGAGCTATGGATACACTTGAGAAACCAAACTTTATGATTATATGATCAAAGATTTAGAGAGATGTTGTGAGGGCTATATTTAGAACAGAACGAAAGAGTGTGCAAAAGTTGAAAGAAATATTGGGAAATAGTTCAAATTTTATAGACTAGCGAGAGCGGGTCTATGGCCTGGTTCCCCTTAAATAGGGTATCAGTTCCCCTTATAATTAAGGGTCCCGCCCATTTTCGAGACGCATCCCCATTTTGCGTCCTATTCAGGGAGGGTATTTAATGGACTTTTTCCTAGCCGTTTTAGGTCGAAAATTTGAAATCAAGAAATTATGGTGGTTTGAGTTTTTTTGAAATTTTTTAACTGTTATTCGAATAAAACATATTCCTTATAAATGTAGAAAAAATTTGAGATGTTTTATAAAATGTTTTTACAATATTTATAAAAGTTTGATGTTGAATAAAAATTTCTTTTGATCATAAAATGCATTAAGCATTTATTTATTCATACCTTTATGATGTAAATTTTGAAATCGAGAAGTTACACCTAAATTTACTTAGTTTACGATTTAAATTTTACGTTGAACGTATGTTTTAAATTTATTGTTATATATCAAACGTAAAGATGTGAAAGATATTAATAATGTTTTTAGGCATTATATTTCTATCAACAATCTCCCCCTTTTTGATGATTACAAAATTTAAACTCATTAAATGTAAAATTATTTTTTAAACAAGTATTTAGTGAGTTTCATGCCATTTCTCCCCTTTTTTTGTAGAGAATCAAAAAGGCATCGTCGATGAAGCTAGAAAAATCGACGGAAAAAGTGCTCCTTCCCCCTCGTTCGAGGGCACCAGATTCGAGCAATTGGTTTCTTGGCTACAAATTGGGGTTAGAACATTAAAAATATTACTAACCTGTAGGCAAGGGAAAAAAATATGGCATACAACCAACAATGATCATTCATTAAAATTAAAATAGTGTGTGAAACACACTCATGCATACATAAGGAAAATAACATGCTAACATACATGAAATTAAAACTACAAAAAGTCCTATAACTAGTAAAGCTTCATAGGACTTGCTTGCAAAATGGTGGATGATCAATTATTTGAGAGACTAAACATAGAGTAAGTTTAGCTGGGGAGGATGGGGAAAGGTGTGTGATGATGAATTAATGAGTTGTGAGAGCATATGATTCAATATAGAAACAATATCTAAAGTTCATCTCTTAACCCAAAGATGAGGGTTCGGTTGTGGATACAACAAAGGCATGAGTTACCATGTGCTTCAAGTAAATTCCAAGGAATAGGATGCTCAATGATAGGTGGTGAAGGTGATGGAAGTATCAAATTGGACGTTTATCATGTGGGGTAATTTGGGAAAGAGGGAGAGCTTTTTGATGTCCATTGAGCATTTTCTTGATTGGATGTGGTGGAGAACCCTTTAGAGGAGGAGATTTTGGTGGTATCAAGTACCCATATTGGTAAAAGAGATGTTGATGAGGGTTGGTGATTTTGGTATGTAAACAATTGAAGATTAGAAGAAGTCCTTTGGTGTGATGGTGATTTTGCGGCAGGCAATAGGAGCATCTAGGTGATGAAATTAGAAGTTTGGGTGATGGAGTTTTTGTGTCATCTTGGGTTAAATCCACAAACAATTATTTTGGTGGAATGATGTTGATTTTTGGTCTCTTGAGACTTTGGAAATAGAGGCTCTAGTGGAGGGCCAAGGAGATTTATGGGGTTGTATATGATGAATGGTAGGGAGATGTGGTGAATTGGTGATATGCAGTTGGAGAATTTATAAGAAATGAATTGTTTGAAAATGGAATGAATTTGAATAAGTTTAGGATATTCCAAATTTTGTTCGAGCATTCTGGGCAAATATAGCTGATACAAGGTAAAAGAGGGCAAAAAGCAGAAAAAATATTGTTTTACCCGTGAAAATCTATGGGCGGTCCCCTTAAATAGGGGACGGTCCCCCTCTAAATTCACAGCAGAGGTGCCGGCCTTGATGAATTGTGGGGGCCGGCCCACTTGTTGTTTCTTTTCACAGAAAATTGATTTTTCTTAGAATTTTTGTAAGGGTATTTTTATTTTGGTGGTTTATTTGCAGCAAGCCCTATAGAGTTTTTATAAGCACATTTAATCATATAACATATAATAAACACATTGAATCATGAAACCAAAGTGGCATAGCTAATTGATTTAATAAAACAACCAAAGGTTTAAGGCATCATAGCAAACAAGTACCTAAAAGATAACCAACACATAAGTCTTTCCGAATAAATCGGATGATCACCACACAAATTGTTAATAACATACACATAAATAAGTTAGAAATTTGTTTTCAAACTAGCTTAGTCAGCAAGCACAACTTCCACTCCTATGTCATTATTATCTTCTTCTTGATAAACACCTCCTTTTAGTGCCTCAAATGATTTGAAACCTTCGCGCATCTCCTTATGCATTTGCGTTTGGTTGAGCAAGTCGGTTTGACGTTCAAAGAGAGTTTCATCGGTTCATTCGGAAACGGAAGGCATTTGGTAGTTTTGGTAGTTGAGTGGATCAAGAGAGTTAAGATAGGTTGTAGGAGATGGAGTACTTGCACGAGAAGTTTCGACATCATCATCATCATGTTGATGAGATGACGTACCATGATGATGAGAAGATGAAGATGAGACAGAATGGCGTGCCTTGCCACGATCACTTTGAGGTCCGTTCGAGTTTTGTTTAAAGATCAAGAGGACGCATGACTCGGATCACAATAGTCATTAAATGCTTGTCGAAATAGATATTGCTTCCATGAGTGTCCGATAGAGAGGTAAAAAGTCAAGAACATGCCCATATGAAGATTTGCGTTGGATTGCTCTATCACATTCGCTTCTTTGACAAAGAAGTAACAAGATTATGTATAGTTCTTCTCGGCAAACACACAATACAACATTTGCAGCAAGATATAGCGGGAGAGATGGGCCCCGATGTCCCCCGAGTCCGAACACATTCTATCGAATGAGTTCTTCCCATTCTTCATGTTGGGGCTTAGTTCTTTAGTGAGGATTTGATTTGGAGTAAGAGTGACGTAATTGAATCTTAAGGTACGTCTCCTACCAGACACGTTCCAATTTAAGAAGTCGACGAATGTCGTCGGGAGTAGGAAGGTCGGTGGAGTATGGTCCCTCGGTTTCTTGAGAATACTCAAGAGATGCAAGGTCCCACTCGTTGGTGAAAACGGCTTGACCGTTGTAAGGAATTTTAAGGATTTAACCGAATTGAGCAAGAGTGAGAGTTATGAATTCATGTTGAATCATAAAAGAGATGACAAGATAGCCATAATCATCTGTTTTGAACTGTAAAAAAAAGACCTTGACTATAGAAGTCTATAGATAAATCTCGGAACAATGTTCATTGATTTTAAAAGAGACATCGAAGCGAATGTTTGATGAAAGAAAGTCTCGAAGTTGTTGGATTTAAAATAATCTTGATCAACAACACACATCGTGAAATTCTTTGCTGATTTTCAATGGATTTGTATAATTTGCAATGGTAGGAGAGATGTCGGGGAAATTGGATACTTTTTTTATGTAGGCTTACTCAGGGGAAAAATCGATGTATTGGCTCTGCCATTTTGTCACCTAAACAATTTATCAACAACATAAAATGTTATACAACAATATAATAAGGAAAATAGAATTAAGTTTTTGAAAAATGACAAATGTGGGACAATTGATACTTCGACACTAAAAATAACTCCTAAGAAGCTATCCATATTTCGTTTAATTTATTTTTGACTTAATCTCGTATGTCAAAAAATAAAGTATAGAATATTTCTTTCAACATCAAACCATGAACCAAACACTCCCTTAATTAATATGAAATATGTTTAAGCTTGTTCAAAAACCATATGTCAAGTATATATCAAGTTGACAAAGTATAAGATTATATATTAAACTTATAAAAGTTTAAGTGTGTTTTGCTTTTTAATCTCAAAAATCATGTTTTTAAAAAGATTGAACCAACCCTTTATTTCATACTAATCCGCAAAATATATCAACAATAATGAATTTATAGATCTTGATGACTTATATAACTAGTTTAGTGTTTACACAAGTACCCCCCCCAAAAAAAAAACTATTGTGATGTGTCATTTCTTGACTCTAAAAGTAGATCCAAAGAACTAACCAAACACCCCATTAATATTGATAAACACATTTTTCTATTGATTCGAAAAGTATACATTTAGGAATGTGACGTTTTAGATGGAAAAAAGTAATGTTGTTTTTAACCATGTTTTGTCATGATCAACCAAAGTATACAACTTTGGTTTTTTATAGAATATAAAAATATGTATGGAAATTTATAGAAATTATCGAACCAAAAAAAATTTGTGACTAATTAGTATTTTGATTCAATCCTAATCAATAATGTAGTGTTCCGTAAGACAAGGGTATCATTATAGTTATGAAAATCCTAAGCAAAAATAAAAAGTAATGAAATGATAAGAACACCCAGATTTATGATTGAAAGCAAAATGGATAAATTAAATGAAAAGAAAGAGAAAAACTTACAATAAGATTTTGTTGATCAATTAGTTAGTGATTACCCCTTGCCGAATTTTGGTTAATTGGTGATTGAAGTTGTATTTTTACAGGTTTTTTTGGTGAAAATGGTTCGTTACACAGCAGTGATGAGGAAAGAAAAAAAATTGTGTTTGCTGATGTATTTTCGACTGAAAAGAGTGGTTGCTTAGTTTTTTTCAGTGGCCGGTCTGGCCTTAAATAATTAAGGCCGGTCCCCCTAAATTTAAGGGGGCCGCCCCTCAGAGACAAAAATGTCTTTAACTATTTCGACGAGAAAATCAATATGTCAATTTAGAGGTGATAAAGGATGAATTTTCTTGCAAGGAGGATGAATTCGTTTCTTTGAAAAGGAAACATTAAATTGAATATTATTTGATACGAATGAGAATGAATTTGTGAAAGTATGGAAATAGCATGACGTAGTAGAGAAAATCAACAATGATTTTGATGGACGTAGATGATGGTTGACATGGATCCGAGACGATCGTTGGGGTCGAAGGGAGTTTGTTTCATCCATAGTGTGTCAATGATCTTCACGCGACTAATCCTACTTCTATGTTAATTATTAACCACTAGCTTGCTCTTCTTCATCTACGGGATTTTGCTACGTGGTCATAGAAGATATCCATTTTGTATGACTAAAATATACGCGAAAGAATAGTTCATAATGAACTAATCTCATCAAAGCTAGAAAACCAACAAATGGTATTTCTAGAGAATATACTATTTTCTAAGAACTAATTATACTACATCAACATACTAACACATAGACATTTACTTATAATCTATACATTACGAATATTGGGAAAAAAAAAATAGTTTAGGGAAAAAAAAACAAAACGTACCTTAGTTCTTTAAAATACTCTTCATTTAATGTCTTCACAATAGTCACGAATAAAGGCACAATGGAACCTTATCATGAAATTCTTAATCCGAAGACAAAGAGTGTATGTGGATGATTAACCTCGGAAGATAAGATGATTTAGCCATTTGGTCCCCATCATTTTATGGGTCCGAAGTTATTGTTTCTGAACATGTTTTGCAATTGGTTTGAACACATGCACGGTGAACATCTTCCACATTGAGAAAAGCTTGGTTGATGTGGATGATTCCTCATTTTATGACTAGTGTTAGAGTGATTTGGTCTACCTTGGTCTCTCCTAAGTTAAGGTGTTTTGGAAACGAGGATGGGAATTTTCCTGTATCGTCTTGAGGAGGTGTTTTAGAACCCATTGTAGGTTTGTATAATCCGATCCTGGTTTTAAAAGAAGGTTTGTAAAACGATTATCTCATCATCACTTGCATGGGAATTTTGGTATTATTTATAAGTCAAAACTTTTGGAAATATGATTCATCATTTTTCTTTTGACTCGACTCATGAGCTTTTACAAACGTAACTTGTTTGGTTCGCTAGGTGATCCTTGTAAAATTAAAACTAAATCCGGATTTTTATCTCCGCAAGTGACTTTTGAGAACTTATTATTTTCTTAAGTGAGTGACTACTATTATTAAATTGATTTATCCTAGATATTTCATTTCTAAGGTTCTCATTTTCAAGCTTAAGTTCTTGACATAATTTACATTCTTCAATTACTTCCTACCTTATTTCCACCCCTAATGATTTATCTTTTAGTTCTAGTACTTCATTTTCTAATTCTATTTTAGCTTGTTTTAGAGTTTTATTTTTAGCCATGACTTTTAGTCCTAATTTGCATAGTCTACTATATTCATTATCTAAGTCATTTTCGTCTAGTAATGATTGGTCATCACTAAAGTATTCGGTTTCGGAAAGTACCTCATTTGAATCTTTAGCCATAAGACATTTTTCGTCCTTTGTTTTCTCCTCTTCATCATCGTTGCTATCACTCCAAGATCCTCCAACGAACGCCTTTTGGTTTTGATATTTTAATTGTTTCGGACATTCTCCGATGAAATGATTTGGATCTCCGCACTTAAAGCATTTTCTTTCGCTTTTCCTATTTTTGTCATCTTTATTTCTTTGAGATGATTTTCTTTCTTCATATGGTTGTCTTACGAATCGTCCTTGTCTTTTGAAGAATTTCTTGAAGTTTCTTACGGCCATGGCGTATTCTTCATCTTAACATCGAGGTTGAACATCTCCATCACTATAATTCCTTTCTATGCTTTTAAGCAATAGATCTACATGTTCTCATTTGCATTGTTGTGACTGGTTTGCGGTATCATTTTCTCTTTGATACTTCTTCATAGACTTTTAAATTTCCAATAAGTTCGTCAAGTGAAAGAGTTGTTAGATTCTTTGATTCTTCAATTGCCGTGACTTTTGCGCGCCATTTAGGATGCAATGCCCTAAGAAATTTCCTAACACAATTCTTGCTAGAAAAACCTTCATCAAGTGCTTTTAGACTAGTAATAATAGTGTTAAATTTAGCAAAGGCATTATCTATTGATTCATCCATCCGAAATCATTAATGTTCTTATTGTTGAAACAAGAGATCACATTTTGTTCGTTTGACTTGATTATACCTTGATGAGTGTTAACAAAGTATCCTAAATTTCTTTTGCGGTTTGACACATAAAAATTCTTTCATATTCTTTACGAGGTAAAGCATTATATATTACTATTTTGGCTTCATTATTTTTAGCAAGTTTCTTTTTAAGATCATCATTTTGTTTATGAAAAGATACAATTTCATCATTTTTAGTTTCGGGATTAAATTAAATAGGAGGAAAATCACCATCGGTAATAACATGCCAAAGATCTAGATCTTTTGATTTCACATAAGTTTCGAATCTATTTTTCCAGTAAATAAATCCATCACTTTCAAATAGTGGTGGTCTTTACATAGATTTCCCTTCTAAATATTTTTCCGATTCCATAAATCATTCAAGTTTTAAAATACAATTTATTTTAAAAATCTTGTTTAAACTTGCTCTGATACCAATTGTGGAAAACTACAAGGGGGGTTGAATAGTTTTACCGTTTTTTAATTTAACGTTTATGTTTGTTTGTAAAACTTAGATTCGACTTTTTGTGAATTCAATGCTTGCACAATATGAACAATATAAGTATATGAAATGATAAAGTAAGACAAGAGATAAGAGTAAGAACAATCAAACTACAACGCAAGGATTTATAGTGGTTCGGTAACGAAGCACCTCTTCGCCCTACTCCACTCCTCGAGCACCAAACTCGAGAGTTTTCTTCACTATGTCAACAAGCTCCCTTATGACGGAGAAAACCGTACACAACGTTGCTTACACGGATTTACGACACAAAGCTAAATGTCGAGTTCTAATCTTAGCTAGAACCAATCTATCACAACACAACTTCACGACTTGTTCACTCCTTCACAACTTCACAACTTCTTCACAATATCACACCTTCTTCACAACTTCACAACTTCTTCACAACTTCATAACTTCTTCTCAACTTCACAGCTTCTTCACAACTTCATAACTTCTTCACAACTTCAAGACTTTACTTCACCACACTACTTATATCACAATTATCTACCACTACTAGAAAAGATCACCAAGATCTAGCTACTACACACAACTACAAGATATACAATTGATTTACAAATATGTGATATGAATACTACAAGATTGCTATGCACGCTAAGGTGTAATACTTCTTCACTTGATGATGAGAGTATTCTTCTCTTGCACTTGAGGAATTAAGCTTGGATCACTTAGAAACAAAGCTTTATGATTAGATGATCAAAGGATTTTAAAGAGGATATGTGGGTTGTTTTAAGCAGAAAGAATAAGTGTAAAAGGTGAGAAAAATGTTGGGGAACAGTCCAGTATTTATAGGGCAAACAGGAGGAGCGGAATCTATGGACGGTCCCATTAAATAGGGTGCCGGCCCCCTTATAATTAAGGGGGCCGCCCATGTATTTAAGGGGGCCACCCATTTTTAAACGTTCCTATTTTTGTCCTATTCAGGGAGGTGTTTACTGGACCTTTTCTAGCCGTTTTAGGTTCGAAAATTTGAAATTCAAAATGTTTATTTTGAACAAAACATTTCTTTTAAAAGTAGAAAATGTTTTGTGATGTTTATAAAAAGTTTACAACATTTTATAAAAGTGTGAGGTTGAATAAAAATTTCCTTTGATCATAAAATGCATTAAGCATTTATTTATTCATACCTTGAAGTGATATAATTTTTGAAATGAGAGTTTACTAGTAATTACTTGTTTACATTTAATTTTACGTTGAACGTTTTTATATTTTGTGATATCTAAACGTAAAGATGTGAAAAAATATTATTAATGTTTTTAGGCATTGTATTTTATCAACAATATGTACTAAATAGATTTAGAAGTATTGTTAGTTTTGTTACTACATAAGTTGAATTTTACCAAGTAGTGTTATTTGTTTATTGCAGTTCTGCGGCAATACTATGCTTCACTTGACCGCTCTTCGGTTAGTTTACTTCTTTTAGTCAATGGTAATTTTGTTCCTTCACCTTTCATCCAGTTGCATAAAGATTTCGAACGCTCAAACAGTTACATCAAGAATTTTTTTAGCCAGGTCAAAGTTAACAATAGGGAAGGGGGGACACCATTAAAGCTTTATTGAATAATAAAAATTACTTAACGGATTATTAAGATTATCTACTGATATCATTAGGTATGACTCGCCTTTTCTAGAAATATAGTCGGTTTTCATTATCCATGAGTGTATCGGTTGTTGTTTGCAACAGTCGTTCCATACAATCATTTACACCTGTTGGCTTGTTACTATAAAAAAATTTTGTTCCCGTTGGAGTTTAGTTATTACATTACATTTAAAACCTGTACATCTCTTTTTTGTAGAAACTCGTAGATGGTTGGCCGGAGGATATTGATAGTCATTACGCAGGTGGAAAATGTCAGTTCCCGACAGCTCAAAAGCTGGTCGAAAAGTCTTGCAGTAAAGTAACACCAAAGGATCTTCTAGTTTTACACTCAGATGTTCTACTTCTATTGTCTTTAACTGCTTATTCTATAAATTGTCAATTAAGACAATTAGTAATCTGAAACTAAACTTTAACCATTAATCATATACAATCTGAAATTTGAAACTAATCATGTTAGTGGAAATCTCTAATATTAGACGTTTTAGCATTGTACTCCTTTAATATATTTGATGTTGCGTATATGAGTTGCATCTATTGTTACTTCCAAAGTCAACAGTATGCAAATGTCGTACGCCTTCTGTTTCATGAGCTGGTATTTCTCTCGATCATTAAGATATGAAAAACATGATTTTCATGCTATTTTGATTTTAATCTATGATTTGGTTGCATCTTATATTAAACATAATATACAGGTGTCATATTTTGGTGAAGCCTTAGTGAAAAGGCGCATAAAAGCATCAGCAGTAGAAGATGACTTTATTAGCAGCATTCCGGATAAAAATCTTCTTCTGGCTTGAATCTTTTGCCGACAAGGTACCCTTTATTATATAAATTAACTCCAAATACAACATGGATGTATACAAATGCCACTTGATAACTGAACCTTTTGGTACTAACTTAGAAAGATATACTTTTTAACTATTTTTCTTATTAGCTCTTTTATTATTAATATCTTACGATTTATAGTTTCTGGTTGAATATGGGGGGTTCCATGACATTAAGTGATTTCGTAGAGCTTTGTATTACTAGGTCCTTACATTTTTCATTCTCTTGCAGATGTATCAAGAGACTCTTACAAGCAGGCCTAAAATACTTCTCACTGATATGGAATTTGGACTAATCTCTATGGATGTACATGTTAAAAATGTAATCTGGTTTTATTTTATTTTATTAGGTTTTCTGCTGTAACTTGCATTGATCCACTTTCCTGCTATGCTATTTATATTTTTTTATTCCATTTGTTTAATCCATTAGAGACAAAGCATAACCTAATCGACTAATTATTATGTAAAAGTTTCAAAACTTCTACCTATAGGAATGCTGATAACTTATGTTTAATGTAGGTGGGAGAAATATGATGTCAAAGGGTGGTGCGAGAAAGGAGCTCATAAGTATGGTAGACTAAATGAGAAGTCGTTGTGTGAAAAGTGAGGACAAAATTCAGAACGGATCTATTCTAAAATGGTATCTTTTCAGCCACTAAAATTGATTTGTGTTTTGTCAAAGCTGGCCAATTATGAATACATGCTTTTTCTTTAGCTAGCCACTTTATGATATCATGTTGTTGAGTTTACTTGGTGTTTATGCTCTTTCTTTTCTGTCTTTCAAGGCAGACAAATAGGGAGAGACTGAACTCGGAACCAAATGGGGAGATAAATGGGAGGAGAAATTATTTGGCGGTGTTGGTTCACGTCAAGGAGATACATGGCATGTGACTCCTGATGCTCAACATATGTTTTATAATGTAAATGTTCAGACAAATTGGCAGAGATCTTATGACTTAAACTTAACATCAAACATGCTTGCCTAAAAGTAAAGTAGAAACAGAAAGATACCCGAGTTGGCATAATAATGTAAAGTAGTCTTAACATTGGTGAATGCAAATAATGAGATTTGATTAGTTAAATCTACATATGAAATCGTTGGTGATGACTTTTTTGATAATCGCAATTAGCTACCAATCGGTTTAGACCACAAAGTATAGATCACTGATGAAGATATTTTGACACAAGTGATAAAGATGGGATTTGATATGGATGGCCTTATCGAGTCACTTCATAACCGAGTGCAAAATGAGTAACCAATCTATATTTACACTGTATGCTTCAATGTTGCTGCTTTTTGCCATCTTTTATAGGGCATTGTTGCATATTACTTGCTACTGGACAATAGGTTTAGTAATACAAATAGTTATCTTGGAGTCGAGTTCCAAAAACCAAGTTTATGTTTCCAAAATCTTGATGGTGTTCCTCATATTCACACCAGGTTGAGACCTGGTATTTAATATATATACCAGGTTATGTGTACCTGACTGAGACCTGGTCTTCGATATGTATAACAGGTCAAAACCTTGTCTTTGATATGTGTACACCAGGCCGAGACTTATTCTAGGCATTTAAATACCATCTTACCTTCTCATATGTCCGGTATTAATCATTGTAAAGTACTTATATTTGTACATTACCTTCTCATATGTCGAGTATTTGGTTTGATGATATGATTATATATTCAGGTTGAGACCTAGTATTTAGTATATATATATACAAGGTTATGTGTACGCGACTGAGACCCGGTCTTCGGTATGTATAACAGATAACTGATTTTTAACTTGCTCCCATTCTCCTTTAATATGAATAGCTATATCTTCACTCTTGCATGTTAAGTTACGTATTGTTGGAAACTTAGATACATGTTGCTAATCATCTAGGCTTGAACTCGGTTGGTAAAGATCCAGTTTGTTGCCCACGGGAAAAGATCAACAGGCAAGGATGTCACAACTGACAAAACAAGAAGTGCATTGATTGAAACATGTTAGACAATGGTATATTTACAAACTATGTCAAACTAATGTAATCATTTAAGAATGCCCTGATTGATTATTGTCACTTTTGTATGACTATGAATGTATAAATATAATTATGTCAAACTTATTATTTCTTAATATAACATTTACACGGTGAGGTTCTCTATCGTTGGATTGCGTAATTTGTGTATTATTTCATCAACTTTTATAATCAACTGGTCTCTTTTATTAGATTTCAACTATTTCCTACAAAATTATTCATGTCACCGCATCTTTTAACTTAACATATGAAATTAGCCCGTCCAACAAACGGGTCATGAAGCTATCTAAAATAAAGTGTGATGCGATGGCTGAGGTAAAACCTTGACTCTTATCCAAAATAGATACATACTACAATATACTAATCTACATAATTTTACACGTAATAAAGAGGTGGACTAAATGCTAAAAGTGACTTGCTTATGTATCAACTTTAGCATAGTCGTAATGTTGAGTATAAACCCAGGTATACAACAAAAAGGACAGTAAAAAACCCAAAACAAACCCATTTTAACCAAAAAAAAGGTCAAAGATAATGAAAAAGATGGTTATATGAAGTATGTTTTGTATGTATTTATAGTTAAATTCAGGGTTACATGATCCAGCTTTGGTAGACTTAGATAGGGTTGTAGAGCTCACAGGTCCAGCTGATCCGAGAACTATTTGGTTGTATGCTCTTTGATAGGTTAGAGTAGTATAAAATTAATATCAAGATTTATCACAATAAATTAATATCAACTCATATGGTGCCAACATAACTCTTAAACAGTCTTAAAGTTTTTAAAAAAACCATCACATTGTGTTAAAAATCCAACATTTTACAACTATTTTATATAATAAATATAAATATATAAATCTATAAAATAAATATATTATAAATATATACTTACATACATACAAACTATAAGCAACCAAACATATATGCAATACAACATATATTCATGCATACATATATGCATGCATACATAAATGCAAAATATACATATATGCATATAATAGATAATTATATATATATATAATATAAATATATATTAAATATATAATATTATATATAAAAAAAAATATATCAGAGATTTGGATCAAATAAGAAGATTACTTAAAATGAGAATGATGAGAATAAATCACAACCACACATTTAAGATGCACCTACAAAAATAGATGCATCTCCCATTAAAATTATCTCTTCTATTTAAAATGTATGACTAGAAATTCTTATTATTCTTCTCATTATTATTTTTCTTCTTACCGGATCTTTACTATATATATATATATATATATATATATATATATATTAGTATATTATAATATATATATATATATATATATAGACTAGGCGAATACCCGTGCACTCACGGAAAATCCCTAATAGCCGATAATTAAATGTAATATTGTAGTGCGCTTTTTGTGTAACGTTCACAATAGGATTGTTTTGGTCAAAATAAAAAACGATATGCAATATGCTAATAATTAATGATAAGCAATAGAGAACGATTAAAAAAGTTATTGTTTGGGTAAAAATAAAGAAGTCCAAACATAATATTAGTATAAGTCGATTCACGTTATTATTTTTATTTCTGCCATGTTTGTTAGTGTTTCTCATATTAAAATATAATGGCTTTCTTACAAAGGAAAAACTTATGGCAACCTAATAATTATATGGTAATTTATATGCAATCGTGTTTTCAATAATTATGAATATCATGTGAGAAAATAAGTGTTCATGTGTTATGTGATTGTAAACCATGACGTGTATGGTGATGATCTAAACTAAGTGTGCCAGCAGTCGTTGTGGTTGTGGTGGAGGTTGACCTAGATTAAGAACGTGACCCGCACGACATCCCATCTGAAGAAGCTGATGTGTTCCCACGAGACCTATGTCTCCAGCCTAGCTACCCAGGTTGAGTCGGCTCTTCGAGTGTGCCTGACTTTCTAGATAGCATTAGCACCACACGGCTCATTGTGGGCCGCATCTGATGATCAAATTGTATGCATAATAATCCAATCTTTATGCAAACAACTACTTGATAAGAGTGAGCTGTAGAGGCTAATCCTGACTCCAATATCTCAAGGCCTTTGCCCTTCTTGTACAGCTTATATATGCCTATAAAAGAGCTGATTATTAGTTCTTTCTGTTTATTTTTAATAGAAAAAGTTGAAACCCAAAAAACTATTAAAGTTCTTACCCATTCTAGAAGATTTTGGCACTCAGGATCGAGGTTAGAATTAAAATTCTGCTGTGTATTATGAAGTAGCACCCCATGTGGTATTCCGCTGCATTGTTGTATTTTTGGGGGTGTTACAAATTTTGACAATTTTGGAGGACAAAGCATATCAAGTTATCAATAATCTACTATATACCGAGTGTTTGGGTAGTTTATCTCAGAGAGATTATGCTAATTTTTTAAATGTTTTCAAGAACGGCAATTTTTTAACTATCTAACAATATTTTTTATGCTAATTAGCTTATCAGCAAAATAATCTCCTCTATAATGGCTTATAAAAAGGAGCTTATTTGTGCTAAATAAGTTCTAAAGCCATAAGCTGTTTGGAACTTGGATACTCAAAACAGCTTAACGTATTTGATAACACAATAGGATAATAAGCTACCCAAACACTCCTTTTAGAATATAATCATTAATCAGCAATAGTATAAAACTTACTTGGTACATGCTATACGAGTATTGACATGGGTTTGGCCTTCAGGGTAGAGCTTGGCCATGCCAAATTCATAATCTTTAGTACCTATTTTTCGTCTAATAAAATATCACTGTCTTTTATCTCTTTATGGGTGATGCAATCATGCGCGTCCTCATAAAGGTAGAGCAAGCCTTTTACCACACCAATAATTATGTCATATATGGCCAAACAATAACTACCTTTTTTTTAATCGACTTGTCTAAATGCCAAATAATTCCTTCAACTTAGCATAATACAAAAACTTAAAACAACATTTGGCTAAACAATAGGGACAAAACACTACATTCTTTGAGTGTCACAACTCACAAACATGTTGGTCATATGACAAATGTTGTTTTAAGTTTGTGCAACTTATTCCATAACCATTTATACTTTGATTTAAGCTATGACTTATACTAAACAACTATTACAAACAAACAAAACAGTAATGACGAATAAGAAAATTATGATGGCAAAACATTTTATCGATAATGTATATACACATTAAAGTTCACATTATCAAAAGTTTGAGATTTTTTTCTATAATGTATATACACATTGAAGTTTTTTTCTATAATGTATATACACATTAAAGTTCACACATAGATTAAATGACTGCTGATATGTGTGAAAACACATATCATTTATATACCAAAAATAGCCTTTAAAAGATGAAATTGTGCATAAAATGCTTGTATATTGCTTATTTTCTCTTTGTGATTGTGTAGGTACGGATGTTGCAAAAATCACAAGAAAACGGTCAAAGCCGGACAAACACGGACACAGGAAGGAAAAGAGTGCAAAAGAGCCAAAAGATTGCTATCAATGGTCAATAAAGTCAACTCTTGGTCAACATTGGTCAACCACAAAAAGACAAAATCCTCAAAATACCCAAAATGCCCTAAATTTAAACCTAATTTCACCAAAAGTCCCTAAAACCCTAACACCGTTATCTCTTTATAATATAAGGGATAACGGTCGTT
>BQNB010021442.1:1971-60967 GCA_026074375.1 Tanacetum coccineum | reverse complement strand
TATGGAAAGGCGTACGGTTTGATCATTCTACAATCTTTCACCAGAAGTACCACTCTAACAAGGCAGCTGAAGCACACATACACACCTGGAACGCCAGGATAGACATTTGTGTTCGATCACATCCCCATTCAAATTTAACCAACAGTTAGGATGAAGAATGATATAGGGTATGAACCTTCTAACTTTCACCAAAAGTCGTAAACCAACAAGCTACAAGACATGCATACACACTCAGAATGCCAGGATAGACATGCATGTCCGTATTAATCCTTATTCGCGTAAAACCAGTGGCTAATCATTAGGTGAGAGGGAAGTAAATTGTTGTTAAATAAAATCAAGAAACAAATAGATTAAGACTTAAGTTACAAGTTGATAGAGACTTATTTCCTGACCGTTATCATGATTAAGACACAACTATTTACAACGTCTTGATCATAGATTAAAAACAACAACATAAGTTGGCGTTCCCATAACGATCAACTTCCCAATCATCCTAAAACTTTACATACTTTAAAAGGCAAGTGGCGATATCCTCCACTTTGTACAATACTCTACATCGTCAATTTTTAGACGTATCAACGAATAATCGATCCTTCGTATAATTCCTTCGGTAATGCTTTTTGCAAAACGATTATCTTCAAACTTTCTTTCTCTCTTTTTTTGTATTTTTTTTATTTTTTTAACAATACTTCAAATCTCGATGTAGTTTCACCATCTTCACCATCATAATAATTCTAGATAATTCCTTCGCTAATTTCTTCGTTCTTTGGTTTCACCAATAATTGTGACGGTAGTAAAATCACATGAGCTTTGAGTACTAATATACATTCTCATTTGCAATGTGTAAATTTCCAACCGCGCCAAAGATAGAAAATGACACAAGACTCAGGAAATATAAACTTTACACTTTAAGCAACTAGAAACTGTAAATTAAACTTTAATCTAACAGGGTAGGTTAAGGTGTAAGGGTGTAATGAAACAAATAATTGGTATAAATTCCTAAAGGATTGGCTATACGGGTTGTTCTAGTGGATCATCACTCTAAAGATGAGAGTGGAAGGGTTTAATGGGAGGTTAACTAACAGGTGTAGTTAGTTAATAAGCGACATGTATAGGCGATTTGGTTGTAATCCAAAGATTTACCAATTTGAACAAGTTACTCTAATTAAATCCATAATACTCATTATTGTGGTCTCAAATAGATATACCAAGCCAAGTTCTAAAGTCTACAACATCAACAACGCACTCATATTTTGTGGAATTTGGGTAAACATTTAGAAACAGAAAGGTTAAATCCTCACAATATCTAATAAGGTTTATTGTGTGCGGGTTATGTAACATGTAATTTCACAAAAGTATGCTTGGATTTTTTTTAAATTTAAGCATAATTTAAGCTTTTTATTGTAAAAAATAGGACAAGTGATCATTATAATTCCCATCCCCCCACTTGAATTATACAACATCCTTGTTGTATATATAAAACATTAAATACGGGAATTTAAAAAGAATTAGAATGAGAAACTCCCCTGATATTTGCTCGGTAGATTCTCCAATTTGCGTTTATGAGCAAGATTTTGTGTTGAACAGCCGTCTTGAGGTTTCAAGACTCCAACACTTCAAGATTTCCAGATTTGTAAATTCTTCACCAATATTCGTCGATATTTCCTTCACGAGGTCCTGCGTAAAATATAGGAAAAACAGGTGCATTCCTATCTTGGTACCTATGGTTAATTTAAACTAAACTAAAACAAACTAAATATGGGTCAGTCTGTGGATACGGCATATCAAGTTAATGAATACGGCGTATTCGCAGAACTAACAATAATATTTTTAAAGTGCATCAATAAATAAAGACTGATAACGCCTAGACAGTCAATACGCCGTATGGGGTAGAACGGATACGCCGTATTGAATTCTGGGAAGAAAGTATATCGATAACAAAATTAAATAACATTCCGGGTTGTCTCCCAGGAAGCACTTTTGTTTATAGCAAAGTTTTTAAGTTAGACTTTTCTTCAGCTTCCTTTTTATTCCAACTCACGCATGCTGATGTGCCCGCGTGTGAGCCATTCTTCTGTCTCTGCATTTCGAATGTAATCGGGTCCTAGATTCAAAACTCCTTTGTAGAACCCCTAAAGATTTTGGTATGCATGTAAGACTCCGTGCATCACATCCTTCTCATTCACCTTTAGTAATGGTGGGATCTTATTGCATTGCTCATTAGTGTGGTGTTTAAACCTCGAATGTGATCGCACCATTTGGTAAGTTACTTCATCATCACCTTTGTAAAGGATAATCATTCCTTCGAACTGTTTTGATTTGATATCAGCTTCTCTTAAGAATGGTTCGCCAAAAATAACATCGCCCATTCCTTCATCACGATAAGCATCCATATTTTCTAAAACTTCAAAATTTGTCATCACAGAAAAAGTTCCAACAAAGATAGGCACATTTATTAAGGTTTCTACAACATTATTCCCTTTGTACACCATCTTATTTTTCATTATTGAATTGTAAAATTTTCTTGACCCATGTTGACATACAATAACAGAAAAAAGTTAGCATGAGTAAATTCAAATCCTATCATGCATGAAAACTTTAAGTTGTGAGCGCTATCTATATGGATTTTCTTATCGTCATCACAATAACTAGGATAATTATCAATTCCTATATCAAGATCTTCATTCCAAATTCTAAATTCCTCAACTACCTTACCTTCCTCAATGGTGGGCATCAAATCATCTCCTTGATTTCTCCTAAGCTTAAATGGTTCATTTAGATCATTTAATTCAATGTAATCTTCTAGGAAAGGGTCTAATGATCTATTAATCACCAAAGTTTCTCCTATAAGCCTAGCTTCTAAATCAATATCTATTCGTTATCTCAAACTTAGCATGTAGACCCTCTTAATTATACTACTAGCACGTTTAATACTTTTAAAAATAATATCAGACGGATCATACCCCATGTCATCATCAGCTTCATGCTCTGAATCATCATCCATTTTCGAGTCACATAGGATGTTAGCAACGTCAAATTCATATGTGAATAAATCATCGTCCATTCCGCTTAATCGATTGACTTCATTGTTGAAAACTTCAAGTGGTGTATCGCAAGTGAGCGAAACATCTTTGACCTTAACATCCTTAATTTTCTCGAACTCTCCTTTGATAACCTTTGTCATTCTTACTAAAAAATATCCAGAAAATTATGAGTAGAACAAGTGGGAGAAAGGTATAAAAAACTTGGGCTTTAAGTTCGAGAATAGAAAAGAACTTTATCAGATGATCGATACGCCATATCCAATGGGAGTGGATATGCCATATTAATCTGTTTGAATGAATACAATGTATTAGACAGAAAGTTGGATACGTCGTATCCGATGGAAGTGGATATGCCGTATTCAGCTATCGACCAGAACAGTGTATTAAGAAAAACAATTAAATACGCAAACAATTAAACACACATATATAAGCAAACAATTAATGACAAATATACAAAATTTATAGAAAATACAAGAATATACACTAATCTAAATTACACTACTCCTAAGGGTTAGATCTAATCTAATGTTAAAACCAAAATATCAAATAAAAATCAAGATTAATTTTCACTCCCCGACAGTGGCGCCAAAAACTTGATGTGTCATTGTGTGGTGTATATTTTATTGATTCAAGTTTTAAATTTATATTTTGCCGACTAAACCAAAAACAACACTTTAACGGGCGTATACCGATCGGTAGATAGTTTCTAGTTAATTAGGGTGTGACACACTTGAAGCAAGGTTAAATCTATCAATTTAATTAATATCTTGGTTATCTAATCTATGTTAATTCTATTCTATTCTAAACCTATGTCAGTCTAATTCTAATTCTAACAGGAAAAAAATTGCATTCATACAAAGGGGTTCTCATGGGACATACATACACTAATTGTGCATTAGTCAGTTAGGCTAGATGCATGCATAATTGATATTCATGATTGATATACATGAGACACGTAGAATTCTATCATAATTAAACGCATCTGCATAAAGCATCTTTATTTGCTGATTATAATCTATCTTAGTGATTAAGGCAGTGGTGATCTTGTTAAACCCTAGCTCATAAAGACTTTACCCACTTACTACTTAACGGCTCTTTAACTACTAGTAGTCCACTGTCCGAGTCTTTACCAATTGATTAGAACATACTCGTTGATACCAAGGTTACCTATGGCTCAACTAAGCTCACAATCAAAGGGCAAAGATAGGTCAATATTTGTGATCCTATGATTCTAGATATATAAATTGCAATATGGAGAGCTATCCCAGACTCTTAACCTACGCACAAACAACACCAAAGTTACAGCGCATTAAATATGTAGGACTAGACCTAGTTGAATGACAAGTCGCATACAAAACCACGTAAGCAAGTATGATGACAAACATAAATAAGCAATTCAATGATAAATTAAGAAATTGAGATAAACAAACCAAACATTAAGATCTTCATAATGGCTAATACCCGAAGGTATTAGCCTTCAAACGTCATAATTAATACAAAAATAATGATGTAGCCAAGGTAAACTAACTGAGTTAACGAATGATACCAAAAACTGAATGATTACAAGAGTATAAGAAATTACATGTTGTCTCCTATGGAATTAATCGCGTTGCTCGACCTCTTCTGCTTTTTTTCTCCTCTGAAAATCGACTTTTGTGGTTTAGGTATCGAGAATATGATTTATCACACTTAAAACTTATTTTTGAGTTTTCTATTTATAAGGTCTGGAGTTGGTGTCGATACAGTGTATCCAAGGTCTTGGATACGACGTATTGGGGGTTTCTTAGAGTAGGGACCACGTTTGATATCTTCCAGAATATTTTATTCCCATATAGCTTGAATACGACGTATTGGTGTTCCTTGATACGGCGTATTAGATCTTGTGGTCTTCGTGGTCTTTGGTGAGTGTAGGCACAGACACGTCGTATCTTCCTTAATAGATACGGCGTATTGGTTTTCAGAACAGTAATTTTCAAAATATCTTCGTTTAAGCTCTAGAATGCGTGCCTTTTAGTCAATCTTCACCAAGTACTCCATAATTACTACAATTCTTAAATATGAACGATTAAGTAACAATTCTTTGCAATAATTATACAAAATGGGTTAAATACATGGGATAAATGATGCTATAAAATAGACGTTAGTTGATGTTATCAGTCGCATATTTAAACACGTAGACAAGTATTAGGTGATAAACATAATTAAACAATCAACAAGAAATCGGATTAAAACAAACCAAACATTAAATCTTTATTATGATGGCTAATACCCGAGGGTATTAGCCAAGGGTATTAGCCCACAACCATTGTAATTATACAAGCGTGATCAATTAACCAAGGTAAACTAAATGTTTTACCGAACGATACCAAAAATTAAATAATTACAAGAGTATAGGAATTACACGGTGTCTCCTATGGAATCGTGCTCGATGCTTGACCTTGGCTGCTCTTCTTTACTTTAGAAAATCAATTTTTATGTGTATGGTATAAAGAATATGATTTTGCACACCAAAAACACGTTTTTGAGTCTTCTATTTATAGTCTCTGAAAATTGGAGGATACGCCGTATTGAATGAGGTCAATACGGCGTATAGGGGTAATTTCCTTGGAGTGCGCGCTAAGTTCACAATCAATCAGATATATCTTTCCTGAATTATATTTATTAGAGGATCTTTGAATGTTTATCCATCTGGATACGGCGTATGTATTAGGCAGGATACGCCGTATAGGGAATTAAACGTACGCATTTTCTTGTGAAGTCCAGGCACTGATACGCCGTATCTTCTTTGTTGGATACGGCATATGTAGTCAGAAATAAGTAATTCTCTAAACATCATCGTTTAAGCTCCAAAATGTGCGCCTTTTAGCTTGTCTTCACAAAACACTCTGTAATTACTGCAATTAACAACTTTAAGTAATTAAGTAAAAATTCTTGCAATAATTATATAAAAGTGAGTAATTTATTCGGGATAAATAATGGTATAAATATAACGTTATTTGATGTCATCAAATATCCCCCCACTTGAATCCTACTTGTCCTCAAGTAGACTCTAGAAATTTATTGGAAATGTATCCCAACCGAAGTTAAGGACTTTTCCATTAAGCATTTATTTTGTTTTAATCACATGTACAAGACCAAGCTCCTCACGAAATATGGAAATGAAAACACTCAGATCACTCAACTAATCTAGGGTGCAACATTTAATTGGTACGCTCATTTGCTCGGTCGTGATTAGTTTTCTATCATATGATTGGCAAGGATACACATCTCCACCACTAGAGCTAAGGAGAAACAAGTCAAAAGGTAAATTAGGTTATAAGGCTTAAGGTTGATCATTCTATCAATCTTTCACCGAAAGTACCACACCAACAAGGAAGTTGAATCATATATACATGGCCGTAATGATGGAATAGACATGTACAATTCGATCACATCCTCATTCGTGTTTAACCAAGGGTTAGGATGAAGAACGATATATGGTAGGGATCTTTTAACTTTCACCAAAAGTAATAAACCAACAAGGTGGCTGAGTCACGCATACATGGCCGTAACGACGGAATAGACATGCATGACTCGATCTCAACCTCGTTCGAGTAAAACCTAAGGTTAGTTGCCTGGAAAGGGAAGTAAATTGTTGTTAAATAAAATTACAAAACAACTAGATTAAGCCTGAACAAATAAGGTATATAGTTGCTAGAAACTTTTCCCTACCGTTCCATGATAAAGACTCTAAATATATACAAACGTCTCTATCATAGAAATGACAAAGACAACCTAAGTTGGCGTTTCTATAACGGTCAACTTCCCAATCGTCCCAAACTTTACATACTTTTACAAAAGCGGTGATATCGGCCACTTTATACAAAACTATACATCGTTGATTTTTATCCATATATCAACGAGTAATCGATCCTTCCAAGTATTTCATCAGTTTAAGTTCAACGAACCGATTATCAATCTTTCCCTCTCTTTTTTGCTGCAATTTTCTATTTTTCCTTTTTTTCATAACATAAATCTCAGTGTAATTTCATTGTCTTCACCATCATAATTCATCCGGATAGTATTTTTTTTCAACACTTCATCTTCAGACATAATACATAATTGCGAGAGTAGCAAAATACACGAGCTACATATTTTCCCATTGCATTGTGCAATTTTCCTGACCTAACCGGAGATAAAAAATTTCCCTTTGACACAGGAAATACAAAACTTTACACAAAAGCAACTAGAAACTTTGATTAAATAGGCTTAATCTACAGGGTAGGCTAAGGTGTAAAGGTGTAACGAAATAGACATTTGGTGTGAAAAAGATAGGAATGGCTCAACAGGTTTTTCTAGGGGAATCTTACTCTTATAGTGAGAGTAAGCAAAGGGTCACACGGGAGTTAACTAACGAGTGTAGTTAGTTAATATTAAAACATTTAGGCTTTTTGGTGTATTCTTAAATTTTTACCTGTTAAACATGTTACTCCATCTAAGTTCATAGTACTCATCATTGTGGTCTCGAGTGATATACCAAGCCAAGTTCTAAAGTCTACTACATCACCGGCACACTCATAATTTTATGAAATTTTTAGTAAACATTTGGAAACGAAATAGGCTTAATTCTCACAATTTGTCATTAAGGGTTATAGTGCGCGAGGTCATGTAACTAGTAATTTTTATAAAAGTTATGCTAATTTTGTTTTAATTTGGCATAATTTAAGCATATAGTATATTATTTGTAAAAAGAAGGACAAGTAGGCATTCTAATTCTCCATCCCCCCACTTAAATTATACAATGTCCTTGTTGTATAGATAAAACAATTAAAGAAAAATGGGAAATAAAATTAGAACGAGGAACTCCCCTGGTATGTTGCTCGGGATGATTCTCCAATTTGAGTTCTTGAAGTGTGTTGACGAGGCGTCAGAATGCTCGTACGAGTTTAACACACGTCTTTTTCAAAGTATACCAAATCATCGATTTCTTCACAGCAAGGTCCTGCATAAAAGTTTAGAAGACAAGAGTGCAATTCCTATCTCGGTTTACAATGGTTACAATGCAGGAAATAAACACACATACTGTACAGGTAGTCAATATGTTGTATCCCAAACCCATGGATACGCCGTATTGCATCTTGTAAAAAAATGTTTTAAAGTTTGCAGGAATTTAAAGACTGAATTTAAAGGACTGATAACGTCCAGACAGGTCGATACGACGTATCCATAGAGGTTCGATACGATGTATTGAATTTCTGGGAAGACAGACTCAATCAAACAATTTAAAATTATAATCAAACAATTAAAAACAGTCGAGTTGTCTCCCGGTAAGCACTTTTCTTTTAGCCAGTCTTTAAGTTAGACTTTTTTTTCTCTTCTTTTTTATTCTTCATCCATTCTTGTCACCGTCCACCCTTCTCCTCGTCTTTGAAAAATCTCTTGGTAGATGTGAGACAAACTATCTTTGCTTCTTCTCCAAGTATTGTATCCGTAATTTTTTAAAGCAATGTATTCTTCGTTTGGTCCTAACGAATACTTTATAACTTCAAACTTCTTGGTCTTGCACATCCCTCCATTGGGTTGCTCATCATTCACATTGTTCGGGTGGGGTGTTTTTCCTAAATCACTCGTGTCACCATTACTCATCACAGGGTTGCGTTCATTCCATTTTTTGTCATAAGCATCCGAATAAGGTTCTAAAAGTGAGTCATCATTAGTGTTAGGAGGGTTTCCATAGTCGGACTCTTCCCATTCGTCATCGCTTGACACGATGTCATCCATTATTCCTTTATTCCTTCCCACTTCTATCCGAGAATGTAATAATGTGCGTTTAGTTGTTTCATCCACTTTTTTTTTATCTTTGAATTTTGAATTCGTCCAAGTTAAGAATTCAAGTGGATCACGACCTTCTTCATCATCGCCGCACATTTTGTCATAATTGCTAGCACAGGATAGGGGATAAAAAAATTTATAAAATTTCTTCATTAGCCCTTACCAAGTGTTGATTTGGCAATTTCCCTCGTTCATCCACCAGTTGAAAAGGGTCCACGTTGGCTATTTTCATTAAATCTAGTATTTCAAGAAATTTAACAATGTGGTCGATCGCGTCTTCTTCAACCCTTCCATAGTAAGCATTATTATGTAGCTCAGTTAACAATTCCTTGCTGAGTTCAAACTTCACTTCACTGTCGGTTCTTGGTTCAGCAAGACTTGTTCAGCACGAGCTTCATCTAGGACAGGTTTTGCCATTGTAATTTCTTCGTCAAACGGTTTTCTAAGAATAAGCACAAATGATCAGTAGGATGTGCCCTTAGGGAAGAGAACATATAAAACAGGAAATCGGATACGAAATATCGCTACTGCTACTATATCAAGTGATCTATACGCCGTATTCAATTGATTTGAATACGCCACATGGATCTGTTGAATGTCAGTACGTCGTATTGAGTGTGCAGAATACGTCGTATTGTTTGGAAGAACAGATACGTTGTTTAGACTACAGAGATCAATATGTTATCTGAGTAGAAGGTTTGATACGTCGTATCCAACTGGTGGATACGTCGTATCAGGTGATCTACCAAAACAGAGTACTTAGAAAACAATAATGCGGGAATTTAAACAAACAATTAAACACACAATGAAATTAAATACAAAAAGAATTAAATTATGCTAATTAAGGGTTAGAAATACTAATAAACTTAAAGGTTAAACTTTTTCACTCCCCGGCAACAGCGCCAAAAACTTGATGTGCTATCATGTAGGGTCAATTTATTGATTACCAAGTTTTAAATTTATATTTAGCCAACTTATCCTAAAACAACACTTTAACGGGTAGTGTACCCGATAGGGTGGAGTTTCGTGATAAGTAAGGTGTCAAACACTAAGAGCGAGGTCGTTAACCTTATATTTTATTACTCCTGCTTAATGCGATCTACATGTTAAAGCCATATATAATTACTTGTTCATGATAAGAGTTACTTTCCATTTTAGCAACTTTCTATTTTTAGCATGAATCCTTGATAAGTACGTTCCAATGATTAACATATTCCCTGATTAATATGTTTCATGATTAGTAATTCCTGTTATATTGGTACTTTCCAAAATAGCACTTCTAATTAGAGAAGTTTCCAAACATAGACTTTCCTTAATTAACTTTCCATAATTGATAACTTTTCTGATTTAATAAGTTTCCATAATTAAACTTCCCAAAATAGACTTTCAAAAAAAATAGCAGGTTTCTATAAATAGCAGGTTTTATAGAATACAGGTTCTATAAATAGCAGGTTGCTATCAATAGCATGTTTATATAATTAGCCAGGTTTCTATAAATTAGCAGTTATCTATTTCTGTATTTACAATCCAAAATCCTTGATCATACATGAATTTACGTGATTAATCTTTAGTTATTAATTTAATTAAACATGCATATAATTCTCCAGTTTTTGCAAAACAAGGTCCCTTTATAATATCAAAATATGGTATTTTCATACTTAATACTTTAATTACTGATCATACCTTGTACTTTTCATAATTTACACTTTTAGTCCCTCAGTTTTAAATACAATTCGAATTATATATATATATTATATATAATTAATCATGTTTAACCCATAACAATTATCAAATGACAATTTATACCCTTCCACTTATTTTTCTCAGAATCTATACATTATATTAACATGCCATAATCAGTCCTTATAGTTTCAGAAATTACAAAACACCCCCTTATACTTTTAAAACACAATCGGGTAACCAATAAATGCACAAAACCCTAATTAAAATTTCCCCCAATAATTACATAATTTTTATACATTCATTAGCATGTATTGGACCTGGGAAAAATATAAAAACCCTAACCCTAATTCGTTTTCCAATTTATTTCTTCATTTCTTTCATAATTCGAAATCGGCAAGAATTAAAAACTCCACAATAATTATTTCGAGTTCCTCTAAAAATTATTTAGCATTTTATCTGACTTATACATGATATATAAAAGCTGAGAAAAATATAAAATCGTTGACAATTATTTAAATGCGATTTCAATCTTGTGCTAAAAATTAGGGTTTAAACATGATTTACCTAAACGAACCCCTAATCATGCATAATAATTTTTTTTCAAGAAACATACTGAATTAACATGATGAAACTGAGTATAAAAATACCCTATGACAATTTTGATGATTTTTATGAATTTATGAAGGATTTTCGAGTCAATTGAGTACCATAAATCAAACCACACCTTAACCCAATGAACCAGCAATTTTCCTAGCTTCCCTTGATCTCCAAGAACCCTAGAAAAATCGTTACTTGCCTTGGAAAAATCTTATGTGCCGCCTAATGAATTTTATTTTAGGGTTCGAATTGTTTAAATAAATTTTACAATAAAAAAATGTATATAAAAATATAATACTCAAGGAAAATGCCGAGATTTTAGCTTTGAAATGGACTAATAACTATTTTTATTATTAATAAAAGATTATCTTATATTATTCCTTGAATTTAATGATTAAAATTAATTGAATAAGTATAAACTACATAATTTCGGACTGAATAAAACATATATATAATATTTTATTAATTTTTCTTGCATAATATAAGATATTATAATCTTATAAAAAATGTCATACTTGTCACATGATTTACTTTATAATTTATAACACTTGATTGAATTTTATTCATGCTTTTATTAAATTTTATGACATTAGGGGCATTTTGGTAATTTTGCACTTGTTCTGATTTTAGGGTTTTACAACTTCTTCCCCTCTTAAAAGAATAATTCGTCCTCGAATTAGAAACATGATACGACTGAAAAGAACATACCAGATCATGGAAGAAAATGAGGATAAGAAGTCCGTATAGACTCCTCGGTCTCCCAAGTAGCTTCCCGCTCGGGATGATTCCTCCAAAGAATTTTGACAAAAGGGATCGTCTTGTTCCTCATGACTCTGTCCTGACGGTCTAGAATAGACTCAGGCTCTTTCCGTAATAGAAAAATCCTCCAGGATCTATCGAATGATAAGAGACAACGTACGAGGATATACTTGTAACCTCTGAGTAATGATACATGAACACTAGTGAAACATGAGATAGCTGAGGAGGTAACGCCAAACGATAGGAAACTCGCCACGCGAATCAAGAATCTCAAACGGTCCTATTGAAACGAGGGACTGATCTTGCCTTGATACCAAAATGCCTGACTCCACGTGTAGTGAGTACTTTAAGAAAACATGCTCACCCGGCTGGAACTCTAACGCTCTACGATGCCTGTCGGCGTAACTCTTCTGACGAGTCTGACTTCCTTAAGCTTTTCCCTGGCGACGACGACCTTTTCATTAGTCACCTCAATCATCTCCGGACCCTCAAAATACGTTCACCGACCCTGATCCCAACAAATAGGAGCACCGACATTTCCTACCATACAACATCTCGAAAGGAGCGCATTTTAATGCTCACACTCAGCAAGCCACTGTTATAGTAGGCAAACTCTACAGACATAATATTAGTCATCCCAATTTCCTGACCATATCTAAAGCACATGAACGTAACATATCCTCTAATGTTTGAATCGTACGCTCCGACTGTCCGTCGGTCTCAGGATGAAAAGTTGTACTAAACTTAAGCCTGGTTCCCCAAGCTTTCTGTAAACCTTTCCAGAAACGAGACGTGAAACGTGGATCTCTATCTGACACGATCGCTGATGGAGTACCGTGTAATCGAATAATTTCTTGTTGGAACATTTCTGCTATTTTATACTAACGGTGTAATCCTTACGGATAGGAAGAAAATTTGCCGATTAGTCAAGCGACCTACAACAACCCAGATAGCATCGTGCTTTCCTCTGAGTTCGTGTAACCCGTAACAAAATCCATTGAAATTTCGTCCTAAAAACTTCAAACAGGAATTCTCTAACGGTTAGCTATAGCCCACTTGCACTTGGTGTTTAAGCTTAACCTGCTGACAGCTTAAACAACTTGACACAAACGAAGCCACATCGGCGCTTCATACCACACCACCACAAGTGTTGCTAAAGATCGTGGTACCTCTTCTGTCGAAACCTGGATGAATCGAAAATGAGAACTAGAGCCTCAGTCATCAAGGCTGTCGAAGTACTATGACGCTCTGTACGCATAACAAGTACCCTGCCTATAATATGCCATCGTCATCACGCGAAACTCGGTCTGCTGATCAATAATCTGAATATTGCCCAATTTCTCCGTCATCTTTCTGAGACAGTCATGATCGCTGAGAAATTAGGTTAGGCACAACCCTCATGACTAGCCCAGAAAACCACTGCTGTCCACAACACATAATTCATATTCAAACGCTCCAAGGTCACGAATAATTCCCTTCTTCCCTTTGATACCAGCTAGTCATACCCTACTTCCTACTCAAAGCATCAGCAGCCACCACATCTTTTAACCCTCGATGGTACTTGAATGTTAGTGTCATAACCCTTTATAACTCCAACCAACGTCTCTGTCTCATATTCAATTCTCGCTGAGTGAAAATGTATTTGAGACTCTTATGATCGGTAAAAATATCACATGATTCGCCATAAAGATAATGTCTCCAAATTTTGAGAGCGAAGACAACGGCTGCTAACTCTAGATCATGAGTAGGATAGTTTACCGTCAATAGGCTTTAGTTGACGTGAGGCATAGGGAAATCACTTTCCCATGCTGCATGAGTACACAACCAAGACCTTTCTTAGAAGCATCACTGTAAATCTGAAATCCACCTGAACCAGATGGGAGAGTAAGAATAGGCGCGGAAACCAAACGCTGCTTAAGTTCTTCAAAGCTCTTTTCTCGCTCTTCGTTCCATACAAACTTCTCGCCCTTTCGCATAAGCTTAGTTAAGGGTAAGGCTAATCGTGAGAAGCCTTCTACAAATCTGCGGTAATATCCTGCTAATCCAAGAAAACTCCGTACTTCGGTCACAGACGTCGGTCTTGGCCATTTGGTGATAGCCTCAACCTTCGCCGGATCCATAGTAATTCCTTCTGCTGAAACAATGTGACCCAGAAATGCCACCTTACTCAACCAAAATTCGCACTTTGAAAACTTGGCATATAACTTCTCCTGTCGTAAAATCTGTAGCACAGTGCGGAGGTGCTCCTCGTGTTCCTCCTTAGACTTAGAGAAAACCAGAATATCATCAATGAACACGATGACGAACTTGTCCAAGAATTCATGAAAAACTCGGTTCATCAGGTCCATAAAAGCCTTGGAGCATACAGTGAGACCAAAAGGGCATAACCAAGAATTCATAATGACCATAACGTGTGCGAAAAGCAGTCTTGGAAATGTCCTGCTCTTTCACTCGCAACTGATGGTAACCTGATCGTAAATCAATCTTGGAAAAGTGTTTAGCGCCCTGGAGCTGATCAAATAAGTCGTCAATACGTGGGAGGGGATAACGATTACGAATGGTGATCTTGTTCAATTCACGGTAGTCGATACATAATCTCATGCTACCGTCCTTCTTCTTGACAAACAGAACCGGTGCACCCCATGGCGATACACTCGGGCGAATAAAACCTCGCTCCAACAACTCCTGTAACTGATCCTTCAACTCTTTTAACTCAATCGGTGCCATGCGATAAGGAGCTTTGGAGATTGGCTCAGCTCCGGGAATAAGCTCAATGTTAAACTCAACATCGCGAATAGGAGGTATTCCTGGAAGTTCTTCCGGAAATACGTCCTGAAATTCGGAAACAATCGGCTGATCATGAATAGAAGAAACGTCAGAAGTCGTGTCATGAATGGTAGCCAGAAAACCTTCACAGCCATGCGATAGTAAGGCTACGTGCTTTTAAAGCGGAAATGATCTTCATAGATTTTCCCGGTAAGGAACCATGATAAATAAATTCAGGAGCATGAATATCGCCGAATATAACATGACGGGAATGACAGTCAATCGTAGCACGGTGTGCTGCTAACCAGTCCATACCCAGAATTATGTCAAATTCACACATATCCAAGGGAAGTGCATTAACTGAACGAATCTTGTCATCAAACTGTAGAGGAAGATCTCTATATACATGGGTAATACGTGCGGAGTCTTTCATGGGCGTGGATATACATAATACATGATCAAGTAATATAGGTGTCATAGTAAAACATGAAGCAAACTTGGTAGATATCACAGAATGTGTCGCACCCGTATCAAATAAAACAAACACTGCACGTCCAAGAAATATTGCACAGTGATGGTACCAAAGTATTGGCGGCCTGATCATGAGTAAGTGCAAAGACACGGCTTATGCTCTGGCTCTTGTCACATGACCGAGATTGAACCTAGCACCAGTGTTCTTCTTGCAGTCCCGCTGAAGATGACCAGCCTGGCCACATTTGAAACAAGTACCAGCAGCACGACGACACTCTCCTGGGTGTCTACGTCCACATGTGTTGCAAACAGGGTGAGTATAACCCTCAGAGGGTACCCTGGACTGCTGGGAACCCGAGTTGGTAGATCGATGGGATTGCTGACCTCTGTTCCTTTGGTCGCGTCCAGCACCAGAATTCCTGTTGTTGTCACGGGAGTGGTTGCTGTTATTGTTATTGCGGTAGTTACTACCACTGCTCTGTCTGTCAAACCCTGCATGTCGGACAACTGTCGGTCAACCCTCTGACCGTGACCCTGTGACTACCCTTTGACTGTACTGGTGAAACGGACTCCACTCTTATGCCTCTTGTCTGAATGTTCGGACCTATCATAGTCATCCCTGTCACGAAGGATTTCTAAGTTGCGTGCAGCATCCGCAACCTGAGCAACGTCTGTAAACTGTATACACATGACATGGTCAAGGATTGACTTATGAAGACCCCAACGAAAGTTCTTCGCCTGTTCTTCTGCAGTGCCAGCAGCCTGTCCAAGAAAACCAGCTAGGCGGAGGAAACGCTGCATGTACTCAGTACTATTTTCACTCGCCCTTTGGCGGATGGAATGGTACCCTCTTCAGCACACTTGCTCGCTTGAGGGAAAAACTGAATAAAGACAGCTCTTGAAAGCTGCCCAAGTCAAAGTAAGGACCACGCATCTCCATCCCTTGCTCTTATAGGCCTTCCACCAAGCCAACGCGTCACCCTCGAACTTATACACAGCCAATCTGGTCTTAAAAGCATCATTACAATCCATCACGTCGAAGATCTTCTCCATATGGGAGATCCAATTCTCAGCATCAACAGGGGCTACTGCCTTCTCGAACAAACGGGGTTTCTGCTTATTGAAGCGCTCAAGCCAAGTATGAATAGTGACTGGTGGAGGATTACTACCCGAAGCACCAGCGCGGTACTCTTCGCGAACCTGCTCGCGAATCTGTGGGAGCATGGCATCCACGGCTGCCTGAACGGCCGCAGCGAGTTCAGCATCGGTACGAGTGTTCACCATCTGACATTTGCAAAAAGGGTTTAATGATTAACGGTTAAAAGGTCAAAACGCGACAGAAAATAAACGTCGATTCTGAAGGAACCTAATGTCTACCCAATCCTCACAGGTCAAGTTTTAGAGCCTACAGGTCAAAAACCTGGCTCTGATACCATAATTGTAACGACCCAAACCCGCTACGGAGAGTAGGCCGAAACGTCATAATCATGGTGTCATATCAAAGCATAATAAAGGCATAAAGTCATAAATGATAACATAGAACAAGGTGGAAAGCCGGAATCAAACATCGGCTCCCAATTATGAGATCAACATGAATAACGTAAAAGAAGTCTAAGGGACGAAACATGTGTCCAAGAGAGTATAAACATCAAAATGTCCTGCCGATATAAAGAAAAGGAAGATAAACAGGTCACTGTCCTAAGCACACCCTCTACTCATGCCTAATCTCCTCTAGATACCTGCCGTATAATGAAAGAGAAAGAAAATACGGCTGAGCAAAAACGCTCATATGCACGGATATAACAACAATTAATTAATAAGTATGAAATCCTGGAATAATAAGTATATAAGCAGCGAAAGAATCATGAGTTGTCATGAGGAAACCTGGAGAATACTCATGAAGGAAATAGGAAATAAACATAAAACATGGGTAACGTGAAAAGTCAAAGATGTTCATGAGATATAATGATAGTAAAAACATAAATAATAAGGAATGCCCACGAGCCTCATATAAACATACATGTCATAATAAATAATTGTCGTGAAAATAAATGCATATATAGAGGGTCAGCCTCAACATGTAATAGAGGGGTGACCTATCTTATAATAATATGGGTTGGAGGGATCAGCTCCAAAGGATTGGGAATGAAGAGCACACAACCCAACCAATCACCATGAACGTGTAAACATGTAAACTAGGATGCACCCATACGCCCCTGAATAATAATGGCCAAACATGAAAATAATAATCTGTACATGAAAAGGGACTCGCGTAAATCACTCTCAACCGCGACAGAGTCGTGACACCGGTGCCTCAATTGCACGGTCCATGGTACCAATAGCTTATGTCCATACTAGTGGAAAGGTCATGGTAAATCATGGTCCCCATGCGTAAATATAGCTCGCAATAGAATAAGTCATGAAATCAACATGTACGGGATCAAGGCACAAGACATAACTAAATGGGAAAGTAACATAGCAGTTCTGGGGATGAAATCATGAAAAGAAAGAATGTCCTTACTGAAAGGACGGAATATCCGTACCTTATGTCCAGCAGTAACGGAAAGAGATGGATAAGAAGATGGAAGCTACTCCTGCTTAATGCGATCTACATGTTAAAGGACATATATAAGTTACTTGTTCATGATTAAGGTTACTTTCCATTTTTAGCAACTTTCTATTCTTAGTCAACTTTCTATTTTTACATGATTCCTTGATATTACGTTCCATAATTAACATATTCCTGATTAATATGTTTTCATTGATTAGTATTCTGTTTATATTGGGTACTTTTCCAAAAATACACTTTCTAATATAATAGTAAGTTTCCAAACATAGACTTTCCCTTAAATATCTTTCCATATTGTAATTTTCTGATATAATAATTTCCATAATTAAACTTCCCAAAAAGACTTTCTAAAAAAAATAGTAGGCTTTCCAAAAATAGCAGGTTTCTATAAATAGCAGTTTTCTATAAATAGCAGGTTTCTATAAATAGCCAGGTTCTATTATTAGAAGGTTTTCTATAATTACATGTTTTCCATTTTCTGTATTTAAATCAAATCCCTCGATCGTTACATTAAATTTACGTGTTTAATCCTTTTAGTCATTAATTTAATTAAACAGTGCTCTTAATCTCCATTTTTGGGTCAAAACAAGCCTTATAATATCAAATATGGCATTTCATACTTAATACATTAATTACTGATCATACTGTACTTATCCATACTTTAACACTTTTAGTCCCCCCATTTAAATAAAAATTCGAATTATATATATATTAATATAATTAAATCTGTATAACCCATACAATTATCAAATGACAATTTTTATACCCTTCCACATAGTTTTCTCAGAATCTATCATTATATAATATGCATAATCAAGTCCTTATAGTTTCAGAAATTACAAAACACCCCCTTATACTTTTAAAACACAATCGGGTAACCAATAAATGAACAAAACCCTAATTAAAATTTCCCCCAATAATTACATAATTTTTATACATTAAATAGCATGTATTGGACCTGGGAAAAATATAAAAACCCTAACCCTAATTCGTTTTCCAATTTATTTCTTCATTTCTTTCATAATTCGAAATCGGCAAGAATTAAAAACTCCACAATAATTATTTCGAGTTCCTCTAAAAATTATTTAGCATTTTATCGGGGGAACTATACAGATATATACATAGCTGAAAAAAATATAAAATCATTGGTAACAATATTTAAATAGCCGATTTCATTACTTGCTAAAGATTAGGGTTTTAGAACATGATTAACCTAAATCGACCCTAGATCATGCAAATAATTTTTCTCATGAAATACTGAATTAACATGATGAAACTAGAGTATAAAAAATATCTTTGACAATTGTATTGATAAAAAATAGATTTAATGAATTTATGAAGATTCTCGAGTCTAATTGGAGTACCATAAATCAACCACACCTAACCCAATTAACCAAACAATTTTCCTAGCTTCCCTTGATCTCCAAACCCTAGAAAAATCGTTCCTTGCCTTGTAAAAATCTTATGTGCCGCCTAATGATTTATTAGGGTTCGGAAATTGGTTTAAAATAAATTTACAAATGAAAAAAATGTATATAAAAGATATACTCAAGAGAATGCCGAGATTTTGGGTCTGTTGAATGGTCTAATAACTGATTTTTAATATTAAAAAAATTATCTTAATATATCTTGATTAATATATTTAAATTGAATGTATAAGTATCTAAATACATAATTTCGGCTTAATAAATACATATATATAATATTATTATTTTTCTTGCCATAATAAAAATATAATAATCTTATAAAAAATGTCATACATGTCAACATGATGTACTTTATAATTATAACACCTTGATTGAATTATTATTCATGCTTTTAAATAAATTTTTTGACCTTAGGGGCCAGTTTTGGTAATTTTGCACTTGTTAACTATTTTAGGGATATACACTAACGGCAGATGACAAGCTTTACCGTAAACCATTCTAAAGGGGGTACATCCTGTTGGTGTTTTGTAAGCAATTCTAAATGCCCATAATGCATCATTGAGCTTTTTAGACCAATCCTTAGGGTTATATCTGACCGACCTTTCTAAAATACGTTTAATAGCTTTGTTGGTGACTTTAGTTTGTCCCATTACTCTGAGGGTGATATGCTGTTTATATTTTATGAGTTACCCTATAGTTCAGCAAAGCATTTTCTAAGTTGAGAGTTTTTACAAAAATGTGTTCCCCTAACACTGATTAAGGCTTTTAGGAACCCCAAAGCTCCGACAAACAACCCTCTTTAGAAAATTTAATAGCTACACCGCCCATCATTTGAAGGGATTGCTTGAGATTCAACCCATTTAGACACGTAATCCACTGCTACTAAAATGTATTTGTTACCCCTTGAGTCAGGAAAAGGTCCCATAAAATCTAGTCCCCAAACGTCAAATACTTTACACACCTGGATATTGTTTTGAGGCATCTCGTTTCATGATGATATGTTTCCTAATTTTTGACATGCATCGCAATTCAGTACATAATCTTTAGCATCTTTAAAGATACTGGGCCAATAGAATCCTGTTTCGTAAACCTTTCTCCCTCTAACCGAGGCACTGTGATGTCTCCTAGTTGGACCAGAATGGCAGTGCGCCAAGATTTCTAGGATTCCGTTTCCAGCCACACATCTTCTCATTACATTGTCTAGGCACAATCTAAATGCGTATGGTTTCGTCCAAAATTAGTATCCTTACTTGAGAGAAAACCGTTTCTTTTCGGTGTCCATTTTAGAGGTACTACTTTTCCGACAATGTAGTTTCCATAATCCGCATACCATGGCTCTTCGTCATTAAGATTGGCCTTTAATATCATCAAATGCTCATCGGGAAATTTATTAGTGACTTCATCTTTAGCTAATTCTCCCATGTTTGGATTCTCGAGTCTCGACAGGTAATCAGCAATGAAGTTTTCTGCTCCCTTTTTATCTTTTATTTCAATATTGAATCCTTGCAGAAGCAGGACCCATCAGTGTAGACTTCAAAGCAGAATTATCAGTGTAGACTATAGTTTTTGATAAAATAAGATAGAGGCGAAATTTATTAAAACAGAAAACAACTGCAAGAGTTCTTTTTCAGTGGTCGTATAATGTGCTTGGGCATCGTTCAGGGTTTTGCTAGCATAATAGATAGGTTTAAATTTCCCATGCCCCTACTGCAAAATCACTGGCGTCGCACATTAATTCAAAAGATACATTCTAATCGGAAGATATTATAATAGGCGCGGTGGTTAATTTTTCTTTTAATTTATTAAATGCTTTCTTATAATCTTTAGAAAATCAAATTTTGCGTCTTTCATTAAAAACTGGGTCATTGGTTTAGAAATCATGGAAAAGTCTTTTATGAATCTGTGATAAAACCCAGCGTGTCCCAAGAAACTTCTAACACCCTTCACATTTGTGGGATAAGGTAATTTGGCTATCACATCGATTTTAGCTTTATCAACTTTGATTCCCTTCCTAGATATTTTGTGTCCTAAAACAATACCTTCCTTTACCATAAAATGGCATTTTCCCTAATTTAGCACAAGGTTGGTCACATCTACCAGGCATTTTATATAAATTATTAAGACATAGTCAAAAATTACCGAATACTAAGAAATGTCCACGAAAACTCCATAACATCTTTCCCACCAATGTCATAGTGAATATTGCCGTCATGCATTTTTGAAAAGTTGCTGGAGCATTGCATAATCTAAACGACATACTCCTGTAGGCAAAAGTTCCATAAGGACAAGTAAAAGTTGTCTTATCTTGATCTTTTGGTGCGATTGGAATTTGGAAGAATCCTGAAAAACCGTCAAGAAAACAATAATACTCATTTCCAGATAAAATTTCTAACATTTGATCAATAAAAGGGAGAGGAAAATGATCTTTTCGCGTTGCGTCATTCAATTTACGATAGTCAATGCACATACGCCATCCTGTAATTGTGCAAGACGGTATTAATTCTTTGTTTTCATTTAAAACCACTCCGCCTTTCTTTGGGACGACATGAATAGGGCTTACCCATGGACTATCCGAGATCAGGTAAATTAACCCTGAATCAAGTAACCTAACAATTTCGTTTTTAACCACGTCTTAGACTTTCGGATTTAAACATCGCTGGGGTTGAATGACAGGCTTGAAGCTTTCCTCCATTAAGATCTTGTATGTGCAGAATGACAGACTTATTCCCTTTATGTCTGACATCTTCCAAGCAATTGATCCCTTGCATTTTTCTAATACCTGCAAAAGTGAAATTTTCTCTTTTTCTGTTAGTTTAGATGAGATAATTACTAGACAAGATTCATTTCCTTTCAGGTACGCGTATTCTAAGTAGGAGGGAAGGTATTTCAGTTCTGGTCTTTTTTCGTCGATTTCTTGGCACTACGGAATAGAGGTGCTCGTTTTGTGTTTTTTCAGGCCCCTTTGTTCCCTGTAACTCTGAATACGGCGTATTCACTTGTTTGATACGTTGTATAGGTGTTTCGGTCTCAGAGCCGTCATCAGCCTTACAACTTTCTAAATTGGATTGATCGATGCTCTTCTCTCGGTTATTAACTAGAAACGAGTCTAACTGGTCATCTTCTAATAAATCCTGGGTTTTCGAATGTATAGTTGTATCTAAGTAATCAATCCTATAGCATTCATTGTCCTTGGGGGGAGGTCTTGTTATTGATTGGTCTACATCGAAAATTACCTCTTCGTTGCCTACCCTTAGTGTTATCTTTTTATTAAATACATCTATCATTGCCCGAGCGGTTGCTAGAAATGGTATTCCTAAGATTATCAGAATCCTAGAGTCTTCTCGCATGTCCAAGATAACAAAATCGACAGGGAGGATGAATTTATCAATTTTAATAAGTACGTTTTCTGCTATTCCTCGCGGATATCGAATGGACCTATCTGCTAGTTCTAAGCTCATTCTTGTAGGTTTAGGTTCCCCAAGGCCTAACTTCTCATACATCGTGTAAGGCATTAAGTTGATACTAGCTCCTAAATTTGCTAAAGCATGATTGATATGTAAATGACCAATATCGTAAGGGATAGTAAAACTTCCTGGGTCTTTTTCTTTGGATGGGAGTTTGTTTAGCAATACTGTTGAGCATCTCTCGTTCATTGTTACCGTGCAAGCCTCCTCTAACCTGGTTTTGTTTGATAGTAGTCCCTTCAGAAATTTGGCCTACTTTGGCATTTAGGAAAGGGCTTCAGTGAATGGCATGTTTATGTGAAGCTGTTTCAGATTTTCTAAGAACTTTCGTTGTTGGGCTGCTTCTTTTTCTTTCTTTAACCTATGGGGAAAAGGAATTAATGGTGTCGGTGGCTTAACAGTTTATTCTTTCATTTCTTGATGTTTTGTCTCGATGAGGACTTCATTTGGTTCTACGTGCTTATCATGATGAAGTACTGGAGGTTCTTTGTTTATGTCATTTGTGTCGCGAACAATTTTGGTTGTTGTTTTCCCTCCTCTAGTAGTCACACCTTTGACTTCATAATTTGATAATCGAGCATTGTTAATTGCTTTTGACAACCCGTATACCTCGAATTTGAGCCCGCTTAGTGAATTGTTTCTTTCTTTTAGTAAGAGTTTGTTGGTTGTTTTGAACTCTCTAATGAATGCCACATTTCCCCGTGTTCTCGTCTTCCTTTCTCGATAAACTTGTATAACATTTCTTCCATTGTTAGTTTCCTTGGGGAATAGGAGAACTAGAAAGGGCGGAATCCAAATGATGTTCCTCACATAAAAGACATGATTCAAAGTAAAGCTATTCTAGGACATTTAAAAGCTTGAAAAGATAATGAATTCTGCTGTTAATACGCCGTATATCTTTGCAAAAAACGTCGTATCAAAATGACAGTACAAATATGCTGTATCTTGTTTAAAAGTCAATAACGTCTATTCAACTGGTAATACGCCCGAATCCCCATAGAACAAAGTACTTAAAAACAATTAAATAATGTAGGAATTTAAGACACAATTAAACACACACTACCAACATAATACATTATGCTATTAAATTATCAAAGCTTAATGGTTAAAAATACTAATAAAATTAAAGGTTAAACTTGTTCACTCCCTGGCAACGGCGCCAAAAACTTGATGTGCTGTCATATAGGGTCAATTTATTGATTACCAAGTTTTAAATTTATATTTAGCCGACTTATCATAACACAACACTTTAACGGGCAGTATACCCAATCAGTGAAGTTTCATGGTAAGTAGGGTGTCGAACACTAAGAGCGAGGTCGTTAACCTTATATTCTATCAGTATTTTAATTAATCTAATTAATCTAGTTAATTCTAATTACTTGTTAAACCTATGCTAAACCTAGTTCTAATGATAAAATCGGGGGTTTTTAGCCTGAGAGACTGGCACAGGTTTTATGGTGACAATAATCAATTCAAAACACAATAAGCATGCACAATAATCTGAAGATAAAAGAGCGATACAAGCCAAATGATAGAAAACTGTATTAGCCATATTAAATCTGATTAAATGCTGGTTTGTTTGTTTAGTGCAATGATTACTTATCTCGAAGCGGCATATCATTCTTAAGACTTAGGCGGGACATCATCCTAAGACCTAGACACGTTGAATCCTGTCACAATTAACGTATCTGCATAAAGCATCCTTTTAGTTTAATTATAATCTATCTAGGGATTAAAGCAATGGTGATCTTGTTAAACCTTAGCCCATCGGGACTTTACCCACTTACTGTTTGACGGTATTTATATACTAGGTAGACCACTGTTCAAGTCATTACCAATTAATTTAAGAACATATTGTTGAAACATACGTCACCTTGCCAGCTCTATACTAAGCTCATAATTTAAACGGCAAAGATAGAAACATTATGTGATCCTATTGGTCAGGATATATAAAACACGATATGGAGAGTTATCCCAGTATATAGTTCACTTGTTAGGTATAACTAGACCCAGTTGAATGATAGGTCGCATATTCAAACACGTAGACAAGTATTAGGTGATAAACATAATTAAACAATCAACGATAAATTAAGCAATCGGATTAAAACAAACCAAACATTAAATCTTCATTAAGATGGCTAATACTCGATGGTATTATCCCACAACCATTTTAATTATACAAGCGTGATCAATTAACCAAGGTAAACTAAACGTTTTACCGAACGATACCAAAAGATAAATGATTACAAGAGTATAGGAATTACACGATGTCTTTTATAGAATCGTGATCGATGCTTGACCTTGGTTTCTCTTCTTCACTTCAGAAATTCGACCTTTATATGTATGGTATAAAGAATATGATTTTGCACACCGAAAACTCATTTTTGAGTCTTTTATTTATAGTCTCTGAAAATTAGAGGATACGCCGTATTGAATGAGCTCAATACGGCGTATAAGGATAATTTCCTTGGAGTGCGCGCTATGTTCACAATCAATCAGATATATCTTTCTGAAATTATATTTATTACAAGATATTTGAATGTTTATCTAGCTGGATACGACGTATGTATTAGGCAGGATACGCCGTATAGGGAATTAAACGTACGCATTTTCTTGTGAAGTCCAGGCGCTGATACGCTGTATCTTCTTTGTTAGATACGGCGTATGTAGTCAGAAATAAGTAATTCTTCAAATATCATCGTTTAAGCTCCAAAATGTGCGTCTTTTAGCTTGTCTTCACAAAACACTCTTTAATTACTACAATTAACAACTTTAAGCAATTAAGTAACAATTCTTGCAATAATTATATAAAAGTGAGTAATTTAGTTGGGATAAATGATGGTATAAATGTAACGTTATTTGATGTCATCAATGGCACATGAACCTTTTCTTCCAATTGGTAAGACAATTCACCTCTAATACAAGAGCATCATTTAACTGGCCACCTCTATATTCAAGAGTCTGTGGTACTTCTGCTGCCATTTTGATGGATCTTGATTTTAAAAATCTTATGAGCATTTTATCAAAACTTTTGAAAAGGTTTTACAAATCAAACCACTCGGATACCACTTGTTGGTCCCTTTGAATGTGATATTAGGTTTATCAAGTTAAACTAATCACATTCCATGGCAACAAAGTGAGTTTTAAACAGATATATGTAAACAATATAAAGAACAAGTTTAAAACACACAGAAGTAACTTTTTAACGTATAAGTTCTTATTAGAATCAAATAAAGAATCTATGACACACCTTGCTTGCGGAATAGCAAGGTGGTTGAATGACAATTGGGGTGCGATTTGATCACATCATCATTCGAGTTTAACCAAGGGTTAAGATGAAGAATGATATAGGATATGGATCTTCTAACTTCACAAAAGTAAAAACCACAAGCAGCTGAATCACGCATACATGGCCGTAACGACAGAATAGACATGCATGACTCGATCAGATCCTTTTTCGAGTAAAACCCAAGGTTAATTTTTAAGAAAGGGAAATAAATTGTTGTTAATTAAAATTACAAACAAATAGAATAAAGCCTTGAAAAATCAGAATATAGTTTCTATACTTTCCCGACCGTTCCATGATAAAGACTCAGAAATATATACAAACGTCTTGATCATATAGTGACAAAGACAACCTAAGTTGGCGTTCCTATAACGGTCAACTTTCTAGTCATCCATACTTATACATACTTTTACATAACAAGTGGTGATATCGGCCCACTTTATACAAAACTACACATCGTTGATTTTTACAACGTATCAACGAATAATTGGTTCTCGCAAATAATTAATTGGTTTAGCTCAATGAATCGAGTTTAATTTATTAAATCTTCATTCTTTCCTTCTTTTTTGATGCGATTTTCTATTTTTCCATTTTATTAAAAACATAACAATACGAATCTCGGTGTAATTTCACCGTCTTCACCATCATAATTCATCCAGCGAATTTTTCTTTAAATACTTCATCTTCGGACATGAAACATAATTACGAAAGTATCAAAATACACGAGCTACATACTTTTACATTCCCATTGAATTGTGAAATTTCACCCCCGACCTAACCAAGATAGAAATTTACTTTAACACAGGAACTACAAAACTTTACACAAAAGCAACTAGCAAATTTGATTAAATAGGCTTAATCTACAGGGTATGTTAAGGTGTGAAGGTGTAATAAACTAAACATTTGGTGTGAAAAAGACAGGAATGGCTCAACAAGGTTTTCTAGGGGAATCTTTACTCTTATAGTGAGAGTAAAGCAAAGGGTTATACATGGGTTAACTAACCAGTGTGGTTAGTTAATAACATAACATATAGGCTTTTTGTTGTATTCCTAGAAATTTACTAGTTAAACATGTTACTCCATCTAAGTCCATAATACTCATCATTGTGGTCTCGAGTGATATACCAAGCCAAGTTCTAAATTCCACTACATCACCGGCACACTCATAATTTGTGAAATTTTTAGTAATGTTTGGAAACGGAATAGGCTTAATTCTCACCATTTGACATTAAGGGTTATTTGTGCGCGAGGTCATGTAACTAGTAATTTTTACAAAAGTATGCTAATTTTTTTAAAAATTTTGGCATAATTTTAAGCATATAGCATATTATTTGTAAAATAAGGACAAGTAGGCGTTCTAATTCTCCATCCCCCTACTTAAGTTATACAACGTCCTCGTTGTATAGATAAAACAATTAAAGAAAATGGGAAATAGAATTAGAATAAGGAACTCCCCTGATATTTTTGCTCGAGATGATTCTCCAATTTGAGTTCTTGAGAAAAAGTGTGTTGAAGAGGCGTCAGAATGCCCACATGAGTTCAACACACGTCTTTTTTCTAGAGTATACCATCACCAATTCGTCGATTTTGTTACAGCAAGGTCCTGCATAAAAGTTTAGAAGACAAAACGTGCAATTCCTATCTCAGTTTTACAATGGTTACAATGCAGAAAAATAAACACACATATGTACAGGTAGTCAATACGCCGTATCCCAAACCCAAGGATACGCCGTATTGCATCCTGTAAAAATAAATGTTTTAAAGTTGTCGGAATTTAAATACTAAATTTAAAGGACTGATAACGTCCAGACAGGTCGATACGGCGTATCCATAGAGGTTCGATACGCCGGATTGAATATCTGGGAAGACAGAATCAGTCAAACAGTAAAAAAACAGACGGGTTGTCTCCAGGTAAGCACTTTTCTTTCAGCTAGTCTTTAAGTTAGACTTTTTCTTCTCTTCACTTTGCTATTTGGTGCGCTTCACCAGCCATCTGCGAAACTTTTTGTTAAAGAGGTCATGGTAGATGCAAGACATGGACCCATCGGTTTTTCCCAATGTGTCATATTTGTTTGGATTGATGGTAATGAATTCTTTATCTCTCCCTATTGAGTATCGTATGACTTTGAATTCCTCGGATTTGCATACTTTGTCTGGATTATTGATGTCGTACTTAATGGGAACTAGTGTTGGAGGGGAATACTAATTACATTCTTCAAAATCGTAGATTCCATTCCCTTCTTGTGTATCCAAATAGGGCTTAAAAACGAGTCAGAACAGGAAATTTTATTTCGGCTTTTATTGCGGGGTTTTTGCTTTCTTCAGCATCGCTTATTGATCCCTCTATGCTATATTCACTTACATAAAAATTCATCCTAGGTTCTAGAGGCACATCCAAATCATTTAATTCAATATAATTACCATAGTTTGGGTCGAATGATTCATTAACAGCCTCTCCTATAAGCTCAATTTTGAAATCAAGATTTGCTCCTACTTTTAACATATAGACCCTCCTAATGATGCTAGTAGCTGGTTTAATGCTTTTGAATACAATTTTCTCTTCCCCAACCCTTAGAGTAATTTTTCTTTTGAAAACATCTATCTTGGCATGGGTGGTAGACAAGAATAGTCGTCCGAGGATCAAAGGGACATCGTCATCCTCGGGTATGTCTAAGATAATAAAGTCTATGGGGAAAATAAATTTTCTAATCTTAACTAGCACATTTCTAGCATTACCCCTTGGATGTTTAGGTGTTCTGTCAGCTAGTTCAATAGTTAACCTAGTGGGAGCTAAATCACCTAAACCAAGGTTGGTGTAGGTAGAGAATGGCATAACACTTACACTTGCTCCTAGGTCAACAAGGGCTTTATCAAAACAAACATTATGAACAAACATGGTAGAATAAAATTCCCTGGGTCCTTTTTTCTGAGGCAAGGTGTTGTAATTGGAACAGTTTTCCATATGTGCCTGCTTCCATTCAACACAGTAGTAGTCATGTAGTCGCCTATGAAAGGGAACCTGTTCTGAAAGAGCTATTCGTACTGTGACGTTCTGATACTGTGTATAGACTGATTGTACATCGTATCCCATTTGAATCGGCTTTAGCAGTCAAAATCGATTTGATGTGGTCCCTTTGGTTCATTTTTGTCGAGTTGGGCAGACTTCTGAATCCTCTTTCCTGTAAGACTTTGATCATCTGTCCAATCTGAATCTCCAAGGTCTTAATTGAAGCTCTTTGATTATGATGGCTTGACACGGTAAGAAGCTCGAATCTCTTTGAGTTGTTGAGTTCTCCTGTGTCTCTTTGATGATTCGTCATGAATTTGGTTAGCGATTCCTCCATAGTTTGTCTTCGATCAAGGTACGAAGAGTTCCTGTTGTTTCGTTGGTAGAATCCTGGCCCTGCTACTCTGTATTGCCCTCCAGGATGATAGGGTGCACCAAACTGTGTATAGTAGGCTTCTTCAAGGGTTTTCCCCCTCTTCTTTAAGTGTACAGACTTTGGTGTAATGTGTCCCCTTGCATAGTTTGCATCCGACCTGAGCAGCATATACCTTCCCATTCACCATCTTAATTTCTCTCCCGAGATTGTTGAGTTGGGCTTGGATAGCAACCAATCCGTCAGAGGTTTCAGAACTTTTGGTTCTTGATGTTCCATTGTGTCATTCTTGAGAGTACTCGGCCATTTCTTGGATGGCCACTTTAGCATCAATGACTGTTTTAGTCGGTATGGCACCTTTTGAATCAATGGTTTATCTAGTTGGAACATCCAGACCATTATAAAACAAGATTACTTCCTGTATATCAGTCAAATAGTGTTGGGGGCATTTCATCAAGAGTTCTTTAAATCTTACCCAAGCTCAGAAAAGGCTTTCATCTGGTTCTTGCTGAAAGTTGTTAATTTCCTCCATTTTCTTTGCAGTACGGGCAGGTGGACAGTATTTGCTAAGAAACTTTGATTTCAGATCTTCCCATGTTGTAATCGAACCTGATGGTTGGTTCCTTAGCCAACGGCTTGCGGCTCCAGTTAAGGATACGGGGAAAGCTCGAAGCATCACTTGATCTTGAGTTTTATTTAGATGTGGAATAAGTCAATAATCTCCAGAACTTTTTCAATGTGTTCGTTAGCATCTTCATGTTCCGAACAGCTGAAGGTATTATCGCAAAGTTCTTTGAGAAATTTCCCTTTTAGTTCAAATTGGGCATTTGCATCAATCTTAGGCTTAGTAACGCCCGACCCATAATCCCCACGAGTCTTGCTCATGTATTGTTCCATTGTTTTCGTCATTTCTTCTGTTCCTTCTTCTTCTGAACGTTCTTCGATGTCAGAAAATAGATCGAATTCAGGTGAATTCGATTCTACAAGACTAGGTGTCTCGAAAAGCCTCCTTTTTAAGGGAAATACTCTTTCCGGGTTATCCAAAGGTGTAAATAGTTCCTTAGTGGAACTCCATGTCATGCATCACCTAAAAAAGAGGACAATAAATCAGTAGGACAGGCTCTTTGAAAAGAATACAGAAAATTAAACACGGAAATTAAATTCAGTTCTGCTACCGTGTCAGGTGATCGATACGCCGTATTCAACTTATTTGAATACGTCGTATTAATCTGTTAAGGTTTAGTAGGTCGTATTGAATTTGCAAAATACGTCGTATTGTTTGAAAGAACAGGATACATTGTTTAGACTGCAGAAATCAATACGCTGTATTTGAGTATCCAACTGGTAGATACACCGTATCAGGTGTCCTACCAGAACAGAGTACTTTGAAAATAATTAAATAATGCAGAAATTTAAAAAAACAATTAAACACACAATTAATTAAAAACAAACATAATTTTAAACAATTAGATTATTCTAAGCTATTCTAATTAAGGGTTAAATATACTAATAAAATTAAAGATTAAATCTTTTTCACTCCCCGGTAGCGGCTCCAAAAACTTGATGTGTCATTGTGAGGTTATTTTTATTGATTACCAAGTTTTAAATTTATATTTAGCCGACTTAACCTAAAACAACACCTTAACTGGCAGTGTACCCGATCGAATGAAGTTTCATGGTAAGTAGGGTGTCGAACACTAAGAGCGAGAAAGTTAACCTTATATTCTATCAGTATTTTATTTAATCTAATTAGACTAGTTAATTCTAATTACTTGTTAAACCTATGCTAAACCTATTTCTAATGATAAAGGGGGATTTCAGTATGAGAGACTGACACAGGTTTTGTGGTGACAAAAATCAATTCAATACACAATAATCACCAAAGAATATAATCAGAAGATAAAAGAGCGGTGCAAGCCAAATGATAGAAAATGGTATTAGCTATATTAAATCTGATTAAATGCTGGTTTGTTTGTTTAGTGCAATGAGTGCTTATCTCGAGGCGGCATATCATTTTTAAGACTTAGGCGGGACATCATCCTAAGACCTAGACACGTTAAATCATGTCACAAATAACGCATCCGTATAAAGCATCCTTTTAGTTTAATTATAATCTATCTTAGGGATTAAAGCAATGGTGATCTTGTTAAACCGTAGCCCATCGAGACTTTACCCACTTACTGCTTGACGGCATTTTATATACTGTAGTTCAACGGCACCTAAATCTTTACCAATTAATTAAGAACGTACTTGTGAAAACATACCGGGTCCCCCCGCTGGGTCCAATAAGCTCATTAACCTAAAGGCAAAGACAGGGCATTATTTGTGATCCTATTGGTCTAGAAATATAAAACACGATATGGAGAGCTATCACAGTATCTAGATCACTTGGTCAGTCTTACTAGAGCCAATTGAATGATAGGTCGCATATTTAAGCACATACACAAGTATGAGGTGATAAACATAATTAAACAATCAACGATAAATTAAGCAATCAAGATTAAACAAACCAAACGTTGAATCTTCATTAAGACGGCTAATACCCTCGTAATAATACAAGTGTAATCAAATAACCAAGGTAAACTAAACGTGTTACCGAATGATACCAAAAATTGAATGATTACAAGAGTATAGGAATTACACGGTGTCTTCTATGGAATTAGGTTTGATGCTTGACCTTGGCTGCTCTTCTTCACTTCAGAAAATCAACTTATGAGTTTATGGTATAAAGAATATGATTTTGCACACTGATAACTCGTTCTTGAGTCTTCTATTTATAGAGTCTAAAAATGACTGGATACGCCATATTGAGTGAGGTCAATATAGCATATAGGGTGAATTCCTTGGAGTGCGCGCTACGTTCACAATCAATCAGTTATAATGATCCTTAATCACATTTATTGCAGATCTTTGATTGTTTGACCAGCTGGATACGGCGTACGTAGGCAGTAGGATACGCCATATTGGGAACTGAACATACGCGTTTTCTTGTGAAGTTCAGGCGCTGATACGCCGTATCTTCTTTGCTAGATACGACGTGTGTAGTAAAAAATAAGCAATCTTTAAATATCACCATTTAAGTTCCAGAATGTGCACCTTTTAGCATGTCTTCACAAAACACTCTATAATTACTACAATTAACAACTTTAAGCAATTAAATACCAATTCTTGCAATAATTATATAAAAGTGGGTAATTTACTTGGGATAAATGATGGTATAAATGTAACGTTATTTGATGTCATCAGCTGGAAAATCCAACGGTCACTGCTGGCGGTCTCGTCGATCCCAGATATATCTGGGGGCCGCCAGACCTATCAGGAAGCTGACGTAGACTGACGCTCCCCTTTTTGTCTTTTAGCGGGGAAAGTTATATCTGGTGTGGCAGCTTCCATTTTAGGAGGAAAACCATATTTGAATTTTTATGTTTACATAAAATATTTCTTTTATTTAAAAAGTATTTTTTTATATATTTATTTTTGTAAAAATACTTTTGTGAAAATGTGAAGGTTAAGAAAAAAAAATATTTTTTTGATCACTAATCAGTTTTAGATTGGTTAGACTTACACTTAAGTGATTTACATTTGAAATGGAAATTTACGATTAATAATTTGTAAACGTTTATTTTTATCATAAACGTTTTTACATTTTGTTATCTTCAAAACATCGAGAAGTCAAAAAATATAAATAACATTTTTAGACATTATTTGTATTAACAACTTATGAAGCATTAAATGATGTACAAAATAAGGTGGCATGTCTTATGCTTGGTAGTATGTCTCCTGAACTTCAGAGGACACTTGAAAACTACAAGGCATATGATATGATCCAAGAACTGAAAAACTATGTTCGAGGAACAAGCTAAACAGGAACTGTTTGAAACAGTCAAAACATTTCACGCTTGCAAACAGGAGGATGGTCAGTCAGTAAGCTCCTATCTCTTGAAGATAAAGAGCTACATGGACACTTTGGAACGCCTAGGCTATGCAATGCCAAAAGAACTTGGTGTGAGTCTTATTTTGAATTCTCTCAACAAGGACTATGAAACAGTTACATTCAGAAACTATATAACATGCGTAGCATGGGGAAGACGCTAGCTGAGTTACAGCTATGCTAAAACTCCATGAGAAAGGTATTCCAAAGAAGGCTGAAACCCCCGTTATGTTAGCTATACGTGTGGTATGATCAAAAGGACATGAAGAAATCGCAAGGGGCAAAGGGTGAGGCCAAGGGAAAGAATAAGCTTGCTTATGCTCCCAAACCAAGATCCCACCGCCGCCTAAAAGAGATAATCTGGCATAGGACTCTATATGCCACCACTGCAAAGAGGTTGGTCACTGGAGGAGAAATTTTATGTCCTACCATGCTGAGTTGAAGAAAAAAAAGAATGCTAGCGAGGCTAGTACTTCAGGGATGAAGCTTTAAGCCTGTACATAGGAAATGGGATGCGTGCAGCCGTTGAAGCTATCAGATTTTTGTTTTACATTTTTCACTAGTGGTGTAATAATTTATTAGATAAACTGTTATTTTCGCACCTATGTTACTAGGGGGTGTTGTTCAATTTCTCATTTGGTTAGAACGGTTATTTTTCATACATATACATTTATGGTATTTTTGGTTCTAAGTTAATGTGTTTTATTTTAATGCCAATTTCAACGTGATGGTCTTTCTATTGAATTAAGTCTTGCCATTAATCGTTATCCAAATGTTAGTTCTAATTTTAATGTTAGCAATAAAAGAGCAAAACATAGTTTGGACTCTTATGATCTATGGTATTGTCGTCTTAGACATATAAACAAGAAATGCATGGACATGCTTTAGCGTGATAGGCTCCTGCAACCCACTCACGATGAATCACATGAGAAATGTAAGTCTTGTATATCTAGGAAGATGGCGCGCAAGACTTTTCCACATCAAGTGGAAAGAGCTAAAGATTTGTTAGGACTTATACACACTGATGTATGTGGCCCTTTCAGAACTGTGTCAAGAGAGGGTGCTAATTACTCATACCTTTTACAGATGATTCAGCCGTTATGTTTTGTTTACTTGATGAAACATAAACATGAGGTGTTTGAAACATTTAAGGTCTTTTAGAATGAAGTTGAAAATCAACTCGGTAAGTTAAAGGTCATTCGATCTGATCAAGGAGGAGAATACCTGAGTCATGAGTTTGCTAATCATATGAAAAAGTATGGTATCGTATCCCAACTAACTCCACCTTATACACTGCAACATAACGGGGTGTCTAAGAGAAGAAATCAGACTTTACTTGATATGGTTTGATCCATGATGAATCTAACAACTCTGCCAAAATCCTTTTGGGGATATTCTCTCGAGACTGCAGCTCGATTCTTTATTTGGTTCCCAACCAAGAATGTTGATAGGATGCCTTATGAAATATGGCACGGGAAATCTCCCAAGTTGTCCTAATTAATGGTTTGGGGTTATGAGGCACTCGTAAAATGAGACACGCCTGACAAACTTAATTCCAGATCCATTAAGTGTATCTTTGTAGGTTACCCTAAGGAAATGATGGGTTACTACTTTTACTATCCACTCGAAAACAAGATCTTTGTTTCTCGAAACGTTGAGTTCTTTGAAAATAGTTTCACGGTACAAGAAGCGAGTAGGAGTCACGGACTTCTCGAAATGAGTGGGAGTGATAAAGGGCTTGAAATAATTTAAGAGAAAGATATACAACCTTCTGAGAATACTAGCGAAGCACATAATGAGGTAGCACCTATCGAGGTCGAGAGCCAAATGTTAGAGTTCCTATTCGTAGATCCGCAAGGATACCTCAAGCTCCAGATAGATATGGATACTATGTTGATGTTGAGGAGTATGTATTAGGGGATCTTAATGAAACTCCTAATTATAAAGTTGCATCAGTAGATCCTAAATTTGACAAATGGCTTGAAGCTATAAATACAGAAATGCAATCCATAAAAGATAATCAAGTTTGGATTCTAGTTGAGCTTCCTCCTAATGGTCGAATTGTTAGGAGTAAATAGCTTTTCAAGAAGAGACTAACATAGATGGCAATGTTACACAACCTTTAAGACTCGTTGGTAGCAAAAGGCTATTACCCAACCTATAGAGTAGATTATGGGGAAATCTTCTCTCATGTTGCAGACTTTAGAGCTATAAGGATTCTTTTAGCCATAACCGCGTTCTATAACTATGAGATTTGGCAAATGGATATCAAGACAACCTTTCTAAATGGTCACCTAAGCGAGGACGTATATAAGGTGCAAACAGAAGGGTTTATGGATTCAAAACATCCTAACAAAGTATGCAAACTTCAATGTTCCATTTATGGATTGAAGCAGGCATCTAGAAGTTGGAGTAAAAGGTTGATGAGAAAATCAAGAAGATTGGTTTTGCTCAAAAGACTTTAATTTTGAGCGTACGAACGAGCTAGAACAAGAAGAAAAACGCACACAAACTCACGATATCACCCCTTGGCTCTTGATACCAATTATTATGAGCTAAGATATCATTTCCACATAAGAATCAAAGAAGGAAAAATGGAAGAATTGTAGAGAGAGAAACTAGAGAGAGAAAGTGGAGAGAAAAGAAAGAGTGGTGAATTAAAACAAATGTGTACACTTATAAATGAACAACCAACCCTTCTCCATTTGTGGATAAGGGGTATTTATACCCTAAGCTAGGTCGGCCTCTATAAGGCTTTCATGGGCCATGGGTTTTGACTTGGGTCGGGCTCAGGATTACTTTGGGCTTTAGCCCGATACATGTGCAATATTAGATTACATTAAACGAGCCCGTTACCCTTTATAGCCTATTACAACGTTTACTAAGTAAAGACCTCGATTCCTTGTTCGACTTAATATTTTGAGGCTAACATCTCCCTCGAAGCGAGGTTTCCTTATGGAGGCATCCTACAGATTTTGAGCTTCCATGTACATAGACGTATTTGAGGCTAACAATCTCCCTTAATGTGTGGTCTTCGAATTCTCTAGAGTGAGATCTTGAATCTTGCTTCCTTGGACTTTGTTAAGATTGCTTTGTCTTTGAGTTCTTAAGTCTTTGTCTTGGTCTTTATCTTGTTGTAGGCTTGTTCCCTCATGCTTTACGATCTTTGATCTTAAGCTTTTGTCATTGTCTTTCGACTTTGTCTTTAGTTCTGAGATCTTTAAATCTTTTCCTTGTTTGTCTTTATCGTCTTTGCCATCTTGCGATCTTGTGTCTTGACCAACATGCTCATACTATGCATCATCTTGAAAGCTTGCTAACAATCTCCCTTGACAATCTTTGTCTTGATAATCTTGATATCTTTAAGGATGATCTTGAATATAAGAGTTTACAGAAGTCTTTGTCTTGGACGAACTTTAGATTTCTTGATTCTTGAATCTTGATGCCAATTGTATGTCTTTACAGCTTGAGTATGAGCATGTGATAATGAATTCGACTCTGCTGGAATGAGGTTGTAACACTGTTTTTAGTACCTGTATTTTAATGTTAGTGATAAACAACATATATGGACGAATATGGCTTTGTCATTCATCATGGTTCGGTTACATTAACCTCCGATTCCATGAGGACCGTTTTACATTATAAATGTTGTACATGTGATCAGGTAGATTTAATTTAAGAAGAATCTCCTTGACAGAGTTTCCAACTCAAAGTGTTAGATCCTTTAACGCAGATGCATTAGATTCACCGTACTTGCTTGTTCTCATTACCAGAATGTCTCAAAGCAGACAACACGGTAAGAGTGAATAAGATAGATACTATCTTTTTGATTAGGTCATCAATTCATTTACTGGACCAAAATTGATATCCAGTTGACACAAGCTTGATTCATTTACAATCTTGCAAGTTACCTTCCGCAGTGCTGTTTGATGTTGACACTAGAAGGATTTCCATTCGTTATTGTGAATACTAAAGAGTATCACTCCGAATGTTCTGGCAGAATCACAAGGATCATGCGTAGGACTCTTGTTAACAACTTGTAAACTTAATGGTGTTCAACAAGTGTTTGTCATGAAATGTGTGCTAATGAGATCTATTTATTGATCTCTTAGCTCTATACTCGATTAGTACGTTTTGGTTTTAGTAATCGGAGGCCGGAGCAGACTGCCACCTTTTCAATATTAACTAACTCAGAGTAAGAAAGTCAATAGAAGTCGTGTGTATCTTCGTGACAAATGAGACAAGTATCTGTTAAGAGAAACTTGAATGGCTAGGAAGGATTGTGCAGTGCATCACTGGGTCCATGATGTCTTGTCTTTAATACCAGAATTTATCTTTGTGAAAACCAATAGCATATGTATTGACACGATTTCTGCCGAAAGTGTGTGAAGGGCTTCTTTCTTTTCACCCTTTATCCATACATTTCTTTTTCATTCTTCAACCCCTTCAATACATACCAAGACGTCATTACTAACACCTTGTTGTGATTGTTCCAGTGTTAGCTAAAACTTAGTTGGCATTATTCTCGTTCTTATTCATCTCCAATCATACCTAAGGACTGCTATTTCTAACTATGGATTGTCTTTGGGTAGATCCCTCCAGTTCTGGTTGGATCATAAGACTAATACATAACCTAACCACCTTATGACTTCAGAATCGTCGTAAGTGAAGATGTTGTTGGGTATAAGATCATAACCATAAAACCTTTTCCGAAGAGTATAAAGCACTTTGAGTCGTTTAGATCACTTATTATTTTCAAGATCACATTTTAATTACATTTCTCTCCTTATTTTAAATACTAATTCGCTTTGCCATTGAAATACTAAGTGATTAAAATTTATCATGAAAATCATATGGGGAGAAAACTGTTACAGCATGAATTATGTGGAACTTTTTCTTCTTGCCCCCCTTCAATTTTACATATGTTTGACACCAAAGGAAATATTGCCAAGTTGTAAAAATAAATATAAAATTAAGGGTGAGGCAGTGTTGAGCACACCATTTTGAAAGATTATGAATTGTCATTGAAGAATTCTTGAAAAATTATGCTCAGACACTAGGTCATCTTATAACAAACCTTCTATCAATTAGTCATTATTATTACTGATTTGTTATTAAGACTTTTTATAATGTTTTGAATACATAAGAATTGTCGTGAGATGATGTATCCAAAAATCCAAAATCAGTTAAAAACTTGTTTTTCAAAAACTACTCCTACAAAAATGAGACACAATTGAATATTGTCATTGAAGACTCTGACGGGACAGAGTGTTTGAACACAAAATTTTGAAAATTATGATTGTCATGAGAAATCTTTAAAATTTGTGTTCAACTCTATAAAAAACACTATGTTCTAACTCTAAGTAGTAAGTGGCACATTATGCTTACCACTTCTTTTTTAAGCACTAAAACTTTGGAATTTCCTTGAAAGAACTGCTCAAGATCGACGAATAAGTGATTTTCTCTGTTGTGAGGATAAGTTTCTTTATAGATAAAATTTACAATTATTTGAAAGTCTTATTTTATCGTACATAAACCATAAAGAAAATAGAAAGACATGTTTTAGAAACGTTTGTAACACTAGTTCCGAGACGTTCATTTAACTACAACACGTGTCAAGGTATTAATCGACATTTCTAGGCACGTAAATTTATCGGATTCCAAGAGACACGTCGGGAAGATTTCTTTTCGAGGGATTTTTTGAATTTCTAATTTTGTATTTCATTTTGAAAGTTTATGTTTATTTTTATATTTTGTATAATGGTTGTAATAGGTATTTATAATTATTATATACAAAAAATAAAATAAAAATCAAGTCGTAAGTGTAAACTTCCAATCCGCTAGGACATTTTTTTCTAGCAGATATCTCCTTATCAAAGCTATCCCTATGGTAACCTTGTCTCCTATATATCACATTTTATTATGCACGCCTTGATATATTCTTCTTAGATTGAAGAGAGGTCCTTGTACTCAAATCAGATTTGTTCTCCTGAGACATTTATGGAATGACCTGCACATGCGAACAGATAGTATGTATGTCCATTGCCATGAGAGATTAGTGATATCTGTATTAGGGAACCTTGTAGTAGGGGTTACACATGTTAATTCGTAGTTATGTGCTAGAGGTGAATATCATTCTGCAGTAGGAACCATCTAAGACCAACCATTTTGAAATTCCTACCGCGTCCTGTTTACGCACCTAAGACAAGATCTAGGACTTGTTGTTTTCTCATGCATAATAGAAGTCTTTTTTATTGAAAACATAGGTCCTGTAGGGATCTATCTTTCTTGTTTCTTTGCAACACTTATCTGCTCTAGACTGGTTGTATCTTTGTGATATGGTTATTATGGCTTGTGTTAACCTAGCACGTGAGTTTTACCTAGTCATTCAGGAGTTTTGTTACACAAGCATCATGATTTTCATTAAAGACACATTTCTAACATGTCAAGCAAACAATGTGTTTGGTGTCAGAAAATTTTCTAGAATTCCTAGAGTGTTCTGCTATGGGCACAGTCTTTGTCGTTACGTAACTACTCTTAGATGCAAGCCAATTCCTATAGTTTTGGTTATTGATCCTAGTTTTTGGTTTGCTATCATTAGTTGTGCTTTGTGATATAGCAAAAGGCATCACAGGCAAGGTCCTTGATTCCTATACGTTCTTGTCTGTTCCATTTTCTTAGCTTCTTCTAGATCGTAGATGTATGAACCCTGTTCCATTTGACCTAACAATCTTAGCAAGTATTTCTTTGAGCATTCTCTTAGATCGCTAGAAAGCAATCACAAGATTGAGGTATTGCAAAACGCAAATTCTCTTTCCTTATGGAAATAATGTCTAGTGACTGGTTTTTACAAATCATTATTCACATCAACTTGGAAGGCAACCCGAGATTTTGAAAATTTAGGTCTTTTAGATTTAAATGCAGTCGGTTGTCTAACAACTGATTGGTTTATGAGTGGATGTAAAATCGGTTTCCCCAAGATTAATGGTTTTGCAAACTTAGTATTCACAATATTTCCTGTTAATTTGCGCTTAATCGCGTCTTTATAAGATTGCAATTGCAAACCATTTCCTAAAGTTAGAGCTTTGAACACATCATCTTCCACCCCCCCCACTGCACCCCCCCCCCCCCCCCCCCCGCTGCTTGCCGCCCCCCACTCCCCCGAAAATTTAGATCGTAGAGCAATCAAAAGAAGTTTTAAGCTCTGAAATTCTTTGGTGGCTCTAGTTGATTTGATAAATCAAACAGTTCTTTGTATGCTTTTTCAAAGGGACACAACCACCCCCCCCCCCCCCCCCCACCCCCCCCCCCCTAATTTTTCCTTAAGTAACATTATCTAGTTTTATGTTCCAAATCAGATGTTTATGTTCAATACATCTGTGTCATGTTAATCTAGTTGTGCTCATCACTTTCTCATTCAAAAATAACCTTGTATGCCCTGGATTTTAAACATTGTTTTTGGCAGTTGTAGTTACCAGATTAAATACAATGGTGCTACTTCATTTTTGAGAACAATTCCTTTTCGAAATTGGGGCAACAGTCTTTTTGAGAAAAATTTTTCATATTTCAGAGAGATTGATATATATCTGGACTCCTAGTATCTGGTTACTCATTAATTTAGCAGGTAAAAGACGTATGTTATGACATTGTTCAACATTCTGCTCAACCTTTCCTTCATTATTGAAATCAGGTTGCTCAGCATGCTGTTGTCCTATAGCAAATACATTGATTTCATCAGTAGTTTGTACCTCAGCCATTGGCTCTTCATTATATATGGGTCTGATATATGCATCATCAGCATGTGCATCATTCCCTGATCTGCTGCTTGTATCTTGCTCTTTTGATTCTGTCCTACAGCTTTATATGTCAACCAAACTAGCATCTAATGCTATACTCGTAACAACCTTTCCCTCTGTTGTCTGCATCTATCTTTCATTCACCCTGGTGTCATACTCTCTTTAATGCAATGCTCTTTTATCAATTGACTTCTTAACAAATTCCATGTGTTGGATCAGTGTATCATAGAATTGTCAAACCTCGAGTTTAGTATATTCGAGAAAGTACTTGCGTGTCATTATACCATCTTCATCATTCAACAAAATTCGTGGCTTGATGAACTTCTGAAACTGTGTCTCGAGTGCTCTAAAAGCAACCATGGATCCAATCTCTTGAAATTCTTCTTTGTCAAGTTGCCTTTCTAGTTGATCCACGTTTAGGAACATTGTGTCTGTGAAGATCTCAATATCTTAACGAAAGAGTGTCGTAAATGCCCGTTTAAATCCATCCTCGGTTCGAGTTCTTTTTAAGTCATTGTTTGAAAGAAGCTTGAGGTGTGAATGAAGTTGTCAAAAAATACCATGCAACTCATTTTCGCTTTGTCTTGAATTTGTTGCATTTCTTGTTCTTCCGTTGCAAGCATTGGTGGACGATCTCTTAAACCAGCTGCCATGATGTTGTTATGCATTTGACTGTCTGTTGTGGATGTTATAATTGGAGTAGTCATGATGAATGATTGTTGTGTTATGAAGTGAAAATGATTAAAGATTGATCGAATAGTGATAAAGGAGGATTACGTTTAAGAGTGGTTGTTGAAGGTGATTAAGATTGTTATTTCACGGGATTTTACAAATCTTCACTAAAACCGAAAAATCCAAGAATTTCACGGGATTTTACAAAGCAAGACAAACCGTAGAAAATAAAATATTTTTATGATAAATGTAATATTTCACTTGGAATATGTCAATGTAGTGTTTCACTTGGAATATGTCAATATAATGTTTCACTTGGAATATGTCAATGTAATGTTTCTCTTGGAATATGTCAATGTAATGTTTCACTTGGAATATGTCAATGTAATGTTTCTCTTGCATACATATTTCGCTTGATATATTTCACTTGACTTAAGAAAAATTGAGTAGAGTTTTGTTTCCTAGAAATGACATATTTCGCTTGAACTCAACCTGTCATATTTCGCTTGCATACATATTTCACTTGCATACATATTTTGCTTACATATTTCGCTTACATATTTCTCATGCAAACATATTTCACTAGCTTCAAACCTGCATATTTCACTTGCTTCAAAAACGTACTTTTTAGAAGAAATCACCAAAAACACACCCTTTTGACGTTTTTACTTGATTTTTCTTGTACAACTAGTTATCTTAGGCCTAGATCTTGCTTAAAAAAAATAAACTTTAACACATTTAAACACAAAAATCCAGGCTTTAATTTTAAGCGTACGAACGAGCTAGAACAAGAAGAAAAATGCACACAAACTCACGATATCACCTCGTGGCTCTTGATACCAATTGTTGGGAGCTAACATATCATTTCCACATAAGAATCAAAGAAGGAAAAATGGAAGAATTGTAGAGAGAGAAACTCGAGAGAGAAAGTAGAGAGAAAAGAAAGAGTGGTGGATTGAAACAAATGTGTACACTTACAAATGAACAACCAACCCTTCTCCATGTGTAGAGAAGGGGTATTTATACCCTAAGCTACGCCGGCCTCTATAAGGCTTTCATAGGTCGTGGGTTTTGACTTGGGTTGGGCTCATGATTACTTTGGGATTTAGCCTGATACATGTGCAATATTAGATTACATTAAACAAGCCCGTTACCCTTTCTAGCCTATTACAACGTTTACTAAGTAAAGACCTCGATTCCTTGTTTGACTCAATACTTTGAGGCTAACAATAACAACTTCAGTTGTATGTACTTCCCATCCATATATGTTATTCCAGTTGCCCAAACATACTTTGGAAAACATGGAACCAATCCTCTTTCAAACTACAACTAGGAGCTCTTAAACCAAACTACAACAATAAAATATAAAAGCTTACATGGACTTCCTATTTATGCTTGAAGATCCCACATCTGGAGCATTAGGAGCTCTTAAACCAATTATGCAATTCATCACTTAAACCTTGCTTTTTATAGGTTTCTTGACAACTTGATCAATTGGTGCATTAGGAGCTTTAAGAAAAATTACACATCGGGATTTTCTTATAACCTCATGAAGTTGAAGCAGTTTCTGGTTCTTTAACACTAGATGTATCATTTTCATTATCACTCTCTAGATCATTATCATCATCAGTGTCTGAGAAACTAATATAACCTATTAAAATAATTTCTTCATCATTGGAAAGATCTTTATCATTGGATGATATAATGATCACTTCTGCATAGATAATCAAAAAACATAAGATTTAACCAATTAATTTGCACTAATTCATAGTCATGCAAGTACATGAGATGTTCAGTATCAGTTATGACTACCCACAAGTTAGAAACAACATTGGAAACTACATTAGAAACAAATTATCTGAGGATCACTATAACCATACATCCTCAACTAGTCACTAACCCTTCGCAACATCCGGGTTCATTGTACGCTTTTCTTTGTATATCTTCGATAATATCATCTATCAACCTATCTTAGTACTTCTAATTTCTCCCATAGTTAGCATAAATTCGCTCCTTGATTTCATTAGTTAATACGACTTTGGTCCAATCCTTACCCTTTCTAGTATATGCCATTGTCGTATCTAAAAGCCAACAAATTAAGGCAAACAAGAATTAGGGCAATCATGATATAGGAAAAAGACGATTTAAAACACATACATGAACTAAAACACACACTAATTTATCAACAACTCACTAATCTTTATCAATCTTGAAATGGCGAGTAGAGTTGTTGAGGAAATTAGGGTTTTCTCGTTTTTGGCGAAGAAAATGTGTAAATGGGGAGAACGTTTGGTTGTTGAGAAAGATTTAATTATAAGGAAGAACTAATGTTGGTATATGAGTAGACAGATTATTGATTAGGATGAATTCGATTGAATTAAAGTTGGTTAGGAATTGTTTAACAAAAAGGGGTTTAGAGAATATAAGAAAATACAATGGTATATTAGTCATTTTTTCGGCCTTTGACTTTAAATAACGGAAAAACGTAAAGAGAGTTAGTGAACATAACGATTTCGTGGCATAAAATGCAACAATGACATAATTTGAAAAAAAAGGTCGATTGCAGGAGTGTAATTTTCGGAAACCACATGGACATTTTTTGTAATTTACCCATAAAATAATGCATGATTTTAGGATAAGTAAGCATAGGTAGGATGGGACATCATTCACGAAACCACATGTGTTTTAATTATTATTTTTGTTCATGGTTCATGGCGGTTTGGTCGACTAATCTATAAGATTTGAGCTAACCGCCACACAAACTAAAACCGAGTAAAGCCATCTCTTTTTCATGTGTTTTAAAACTTTGTTTCGGTGATAAATGGACAAAAACCTTATCGTGAGTAAGATTGGGTTTAATGATAATCAAATTCACTATCTCTATGTGAGTGGCACATCACCAAACTTGTGTAGTTGTCATCAGTAAACCAAACACATAAAATACCTCATTTTATATACAAATACCCACCTCCACCCCATTTTAAAAAAAGAAAAAAATGCACCACCAAACCAATGCAAAAAATAGAGGTTGATGCGCAGTTAGGGTGTAAAGGGGATCAATGTTTGTTAGTGGTCACGACCGGTGGTGCACAAACCACCATTACACCAGGCCTAACCTACTTTACGCTCACATGGGTTTTAAAATCTTGTTTCAACTTGTGAACGTGAGTGTATTATCTTATACGTAAGTGTATTGTCTTATATATGTGAGTTTGTTGTAGAGTATGATTGTATTTATGATATATGTAAATGGTAAGTAATATCCACTATCTCCATGTGAGTGGCACATCACCAAACATACGTAGTGGTCATCAGTAAACCAAAATGTTTGAAACACAGAAAAATGTTGATTACATAGCCATTTATCTAGTATTAATAGTATAGGGATTAATTAGTGCAAATAAGGAAGGACTACTATGTAATATGTAATATACCCTAATTGCTTCCAAGTCCCTCCTTCCTTACTATAAAAAGAGGCCTTAGGAAAGGAATTAGGGTGGTGATTTCTTCTCTTTATAATCTAGTATTTCTTTCTTTCTCTCCTCACCTCCCTCTACTCGTCACCCTCACACACACTCTCTCTCTACTCTCTCTCTAAAACTAGAATAGTGTAGCATTTTGTATGTGATTACTTTACAATTGGTATCAATCGCCATGGGATGATTTTAAGTGCTTTACGTGAAGAAAGTTATCATTTTTATGTGCTTTTGAAGAATTTGAAGAGTATAAAGACTATGAAGACAAATTCTTGAAGACAAAGCCTTAAATTTGAAGAAAGTTGTAATTTTTAGAGTTTTACGAAGATAAAGTCTTGATATTTTGCAATTTACTTTGCAAAAATCACTCAAAAACGTGCAATCCACGTTGAGTACGAAGTCTTTTGTGGTTTTCGTGCAAAAAAATTTCAAACTTTTGCAAAAAGTTTCATACTTTTATGGTTTTTGTAGGACCAATAATCACTATTTCACTTCACCATATTACAAGAATGAAACAAGAAATAAAGAGGAGAGAAAATATGAGATGTAGAGAGAGAAAGTAGAGAGAAGGAGGAGAGAAAGAAAGAAGGTTGGATTGCACTATGAGAAAAGAAAGAACAACCAACCCTTCTCCTTATGTGGAGAAGCGTATTTATACTCCTAGACATGCCTATGGTATTCCTTAGTGGACCGGGCTTAGGTTTTGGATAGGCTTAAGCCTACAACGTATACAATATTAGATTACTAAGCGAGCCCGGTTCCCTTTCTAGCCTATTATAATGATTATAATATAAATAACCGAAGCATCCTTGTTCGACTCAATATTTTAAGGCTAACAATCTCCCCAAAGCGAGGTCATCAAACCCTTTGAACTTTGATCTCCTTGAGATTGTATTTTCGTTAAGCTCTTAAGTCTTGGTCTTACTCTTTAACTTCGTTGTAGGCTTGTTCCTTCATGCTTTATGATCTTTGATCTTGAGCCTTTGTCATTGTCTTTTGACTTTGTCTTTGATTCCGAGATCTTTAAATCTTTATCCTTGTTTGTCTTTATCGTCTTTGCCATCTTGCGATCTTGTGACTTGAACAACATGCTCATACTATGCATCATCTTGAAAGCTTGCTAACAATCTCCCTTGACAATCTTTGTCTTTGATAATCTTGATATCTTTTAAGGAAGATGTTGAATATCAAAGTTACGGAAGTCTTTGTCTTTAATCTTTAGCTTTCTTGATTCTTGAATCTTGATGCTTATAATGTGTCTTTGTAGCTTGAGCATGAGCATGTGGTAATGGATCCAACATAGCTAGAATATGGTTGCTACACCGTCGTATAGACCTGCATGTTTAAGTTAGTAATAAACAACATATATGGACGAATATGACTTTGTCATTCGTTGATTTTTCGGTAGCGTTAACTTTTGGTTCCGTAAGGACGGACATGTGATCAGGTAGGTTCAATTTAGAAGAACCACCTTGACAGGATTTCCAACTCAAAGTATTAGTTTTCTAACACAGGTGCATTAGATTCATCGTACTTGCTTGTTCTCATTACCAGAACGTCTCAAAGCAGACAACACGATAAGAGTGAATGATTTAGTTACTATCATACTGATTGAGTCATCAATTCATTTACTGGACCAAAATCGATATCCAGTTATCACAAGTTTGATTCATGTAGAATCTCGCAAGTCACCTACCGTAGTCTTGTCTTGTTAATACAAATAAATCGGTAAATCGTTTATTTCTATCTTACAATCTTACTATGTTTTGTTGATGACAACTAATAAAACCGCATTAAAGTAAACTACCCAAATCACACACATGTTGTATCAACTCTTACCTTTCGATTTTTAGAAATACTTAGAATTACAAGTAAATAATTTAAATACTACTTGCATCATTCATGACATCATCAAATACAAAATATCTTAAGGTAATCTTACAAGATTACATATGATCCCTCAAGATTTTGCATCTCAAAATCCGAATTGGGTTACTGGTGACCGATTCCATTAAAAAACACTGGCCGGTTCCCTTCTACAATGGAACCGGTAGAACCGGGGTATATTGTAGTTTTTTAGCTATAAATACCAAGCCATTTCTCATGTTTTACTCACCCTTTTCTAATTCTAAACTCTCTAATCTACTAATCATTCTCCTCTCATCAGTTCTTGTTTTGTTTCTTTTAACATTTGTAGGTAATTCTCTTTAAGAAAGAAATTGCCAAACACCCCTTTGAGACGATCAAGTTCCAAGTATCTTGCTTTGCTTCTCCATTCGCATCATCAAGATCATATCTATGATTCTTGTACATCATATAGTAGTTGTAGTTGTATTCATCCTCTTTGTAAACCAAGTGTAGTGATATTGGTGTGATTCTACCGTGTAAAGAATCCGGTATTTAGCTTTATACCATTAACATGTGTAAGCGACGTTGTGAGGCTTCTCCGCCAGTTGAAAGGAGTTTGGTGACTAGTGTTTACTAACTCTCGAGTAGGTGACACGGGGAGTGGAGTAGGGCAAAGAAGGTTTCCTAGTAGACGAACCACTATATACGCTTGCGTCTTGGTTGTTTCTCTCTAACTCTTTACTTTCTTGCATTACATTTAATATCTAACCAAACATCAATATTGTGCAAACTTCACATAATATCATAACAAATTTTTGAAAAGTAAATCTTAAAACAAGAAAACTATTCAACCCTCCCTTCTAGTTTTCCACAGTTGGCATCAAGAGCTAGGTTACCAAAGTTTTTAAAATATATCGTATTCTAAATCTTTAAAATGATAATGGATATAGAAAACTATAAAGAAAGCCAATCTTTGCAACGACCACCTCTCTTTGAGGCTAATTGCTTTATCTATGGAAAAACCGTTTTGAAACTTATGTGAAGTCTAAGGATATTGATCTTTGGCACATTATAGTTTATGAAAACTATAAACCTACCATTAGAAACAAGCATGGTAAGGATGAAATCATTCCTTATGAGAAATTTAAAGAAAGTCATAAGAAAATGATTTCCAAAAAGGACGAAGCAAAAATAATTTTATATAATGCTTTACCCAAAAAGGATTATGAAAGAATTTTCATGCGTAATACGGCTAAAGATGTTTGGAACTCACTAATTATTACTCATCAAGATAGTACTTGATGAATCCTTTTCAAGTCGCAATCATGTTAGGAAGTTTCTAAGGTCTCTCCCCAATAAGTGGCATCCAAAGTTGACCGCAATAGATTAATCCAAAGACTTATCAACATTACCTCTAGATGAGCTCATCGGCAACCTAAAAGTCTATGAGGTAGTGCTTGAAAAGGACTTGGAGATTTCCAAAGTCAAGAAATAAAAATAAAAGTCACTAGCACTCAAGGCAAGAAAAGTCTCAAGTGATGAAGAAATATCTTAGTCGACGATGAAGATTATGCAATGTCCGTGAGAGATTTCAAAAAGTTCTTTAAAATAAGAGGAAAATTTGTCCGCCAACCTCATGACGACAAAAAGAACTTCCAGAAGATCAAGGAAGAAAAAAATGAGAAAGAAGATAGTAGATGCTTCAAGTGCGGAGATCCAAATCACTTCATAAGTGATTTTCCTAAACACTCCTACAACGATCAAAAGGCATTCGTTGTTGGATGTTAGAGAGATAGTGAAGATGACTCCAAGAAGGAAGAAATCTGTCTCATGGCACTTGACAACAATGAGGTACTCTCTGACACTCCCTACTATAGTAGTTCATCTTTGGATAGTGAATCGTTACAAAATGAGTATAACAAGTTATGCAAAGTTAGTCTTAAGATAATAAACAAAAACAAACACCTAAGAGCTAAAAACGAATTATTAAGAAACAAAACTTGTGACCTTAGAAAAAGAGTAGAACAAATAGAAAGAAACAAAGAAGCATGTCTCAAATGTGAATCATGTGACGACCTCCAATCTAAGGTTAGCTCACTATCAATAAAACTAGCTAGTTTCGAAAGTAGTAGTATCTTTTTACAAGAAATGCTTGAAAAACAAAAAACACAAAAAGATAAGCATAGGACTGGATTCACAGAAGACAAAGCCTCTACTAGCAACACTAAAACCAAAAGGTCAGGTCCTGTAGACAAAGAAATGTTTACTGTAGAACAGGCATTGTCAGTTCCCTCTACAAGAGAACCGGCCAGTTCAATCGAACAGAACCGGCTCTCTGCAGAAAGTACTGAAACTTTGGAACCTAACATAGTAAAGAAAAATAGTTTTGTACAAATAACTAGAAAACCATTGCCAAACACTTCTGTGAAGAATGTAAAACAAGCACCAATCCTTAAACTTGATCAAGGACTTGGAAAAAGTAAAATCCAAGCACATCCTAAACCGCCCCATAGATGAACTAACACACTATATCCAAAAAGCGATTACCATCAAGTTGGTTGGGATTATTCAACTCAATAAGGCTATCAGTTTCAAAACTCCAACTTTAGTCCTTGGGGTTCTTGCCCTCCATACCCATATAAAAACCAACCAAATGACATGTATAACGCTAACAGACCCATGAGATACTAGGGACCAAATGCTTGAATTGTTTTGTGATTTTAGGTTCGAATAAAAGTCAAGCTAGAACCGAATGAATAGATCAAAGATAGTGGATATTCAAGGCATATGAAGGGCAACAAATATCTCTTCTCATCCTATAAGGATATAGACGGAGGTAATGTAGTGTTTGGAAGTAGCACTAAAAGCAAAATTGTTAAAAAAAGTACAATCTCTTAAAACTCTTTTACTATTCATGATGTTAGCCATGCATAAAATGTTAGCTTTAACTTACTTAGTATAGGACACATATGTGATAAATATGTAAAGTACTATTTAGTGAAACCAGTAGTGAAATACTTAAAGATGACATTACCATAGGAAGAGGGATTAGGAAAAATGGTCTTTATATAATGAAAATGGGAAACTCTCCCAAAGATAGTCTTTGTCTAACATCAATAGATGATACTTTGACCTTATGGCATCGAAGATTGGGTCACGCCAATATGCGACTTATTCAATTGCTATCATCTAAAGACCTTGTTAGGAACTTTCCTAAACTAAAATTTGAAAATCATTTTTGTGACACTTGCAACATTGGAAAACAAGTACACATAAGCCATAAGGATAAAAACATGGTTTCAACAACTAAGTGTCTAGAACTTCTTCATATGGACTTGTTTGGCCTATCGGCTGTCCAAAGTTACAGAGGTAACTTCTACACTTTGGTTATTGTTGATGACTACTCAAGAACACTTGGACAAGATTTTTAAAACATAAAAATGAAGCTTTTGACCACTTTGAAATTTTGAGTAAAAAGATACAAGTACGAAAGGGTTGTCCTATTGTCTCAATCCGCATGGATCATGGTCGTGAATTTGATAATGAAGTACAATTTGGAGCATTTTGTGATGCTAATGGTATCACTCATAACGTTTTGGCTCCTCATACTCTATAATCAAATGGGGTAGTTGAACGTAAAAACTGTACTTTATAAGAAATGAGTAGAACCATGCTTAATGAATAATCAATCCTTCAAAAGTTTTGGTGTTATGCCTTCGAAACCTCCACATATATCTTGATTAGGATCTTAATTAGACCTTTCTAAGGAAAAACTCCTTATGAGCTTTTCAAAGGTTAAAAGCCCTCCTTAGAATATTTTAAGGTTTTCGGTAGAAAATGTTTCATTCTTAATACCAAGGACTATCTCACCAAATTTGACCCCAAATCTACCGAAGGCATATTTCTTGGTTACTCCCCTAATAGTAAAGCATATGTGAATCTTAATAAAGAAACTATGAGGGTCGAAGAATCTCTAAATGTGAGATTTGATGAAATTCCACCTCCGAAGTCATCACCTTTAGTAGATGATGATATAATAGAAAATCAAATCATAGAAAACCAAATAGAAGACATTGAAATAAAGGTAAATAAACCATTAAACAAAGAAATTGTTAACATCAAGGAAACCAAAGACCATCCCGTAGATTCGGTCATAGGTAAGCTTAATGAAAGAACCTTAAGATCTCAAGTCCAAAGTAAAAGTAACTTATTTTGTTTCTTATCATCCATAGAACCTAAAAATGTCAAAGAAGCCATACAAGACGAAAGTTGGACTATGGCTATGCAAGAAGAATTAAACCAATTCAAAACAAACGATGTTTAGAGTCTTGTTCCTCCTCCCGATAACCAAACCATAATAGGTACTAAATGGGTCTTTAAAAATAAATTAGATGAAAATGGTGTCGTATCTAGAAACAAAGCTATACTTGTTGCACAAGGATATAACCAACAAGAAGGAATAGATTTCGATGAAACCTATGCTCCCGTAGCAAGATTAGAATATATAAGAATCCTCCTTGCTTATGCTTGTGCACATGACTTCAAACTTTTTCAAATGGACATCAAAAGTGCTTTCCTAAATGGTTTTATAAATGAAGAAGTATATGTTCTTAACCTCCCGGCTTTGTCGACTTTGAAAAACCCAACCATGTCTTTAAACTTAAAAAGGCTCTTTATGGTCTTAAACAAGCACCCAAAACTTGGTACGATAGACTCAAGGCCTTTCTCCATGAACATATGTACACCATGGGCTTGGTAGATAACACTCTATTTACCAAGAAAAAGGATTCACAAATCATCATTGTCCAAATCTATGTGGACGACATCATCTTCGGATCAACTTGTCAATACCTTTGTGATGATTTTTCAAAAATCATGCACGATGAGTTTGAAATGAGCATGATGGGTGAATTGAACTTCTTCCTTGGGTTACAAATCAAACAACTAGAAGATGGCATCTTTTTCAACCAATCCAAATACATTAAGGAAATGCTCAAGAAATTCGGTCTAGAAGACTCCAAACCAATCAAAACTCCTACGTCATCTGAAACCAAACTCACAAGGGATGAAGACGGGGAATCCGTTGATGACACAAAGTATTGTGGCATGATTGGTAGTCTTCTCTACCTAACGGCTAGTCGGCCGAACATCATGTTTAGTGTTTGTGTATGCGCCCGTTTTCAAGAAGTTCCTAAAATGTCTTATCTAGAAGCGGTAAAAAGGATCTTTAGATACATTAAGGGAACAACTCATTTAGGATTATGGTATCCCAAAGGAACAGGAGTAGAAACCATTGTTTATGCCAACTTTGATCATGCGGGAGACTATGTCAATCGCAAAAGCACAAGCGGTGTGTGCACATTCATGGGATGTTGCCTCACATCGTGGTTCTCCAAGAAACAAACCGCCCTAGCCATTTCCACCACCAAATCCGAATATGTTTCCGCTGGAAAAGCTTGCCAACAAGCTTTATGGATGAAACAAGCGTTAGTTGACTATAACATAGTCCTAGATGATATACCCGTCCATTGTTACAATAAAGGTGCCATCGACATAAGTAAAAATCTCGTTCTCCATTCTCATGCCAAACATATTGAAATCCGTCATCACTTCCTTCATGACAATGTCCAAAAGGGGAACATCTCAATTGAGAAGGTCTCCTTCGGGGACAACATAGCCGATATTCTAACTAAACCCCTCAAAAGAGAACCTTTTAACCTTCTTAGACTAGGTCTCGGTCTCATAGAACCCAACGCCTAAAATACAGAAAGGTATGTATCTCTACTCTTTCTCTCTTAGTCTAGGCTTCTATTTCTTGCCCATAAAACTTTTGAGAATTTTTAAGCATTCTACTATTAGTATATGTCTACTATATGCACTTGCATCACGAAAATCTTATTCCATTAAAATCTCAAAAGATAATTTTTTTTCTAAAACATTCTCACAAACTAGGACATTTACAAAATAAATTTTTTTCTTGCATTGCTTAATACAAAAATAAAAATGTTTTCATGCATCATAACATGCTTCTTGAATGCTAAAGGAATGCACAATTAACGTGTATCTTCCGGGTACATTCAATCGTAGCAACATTAAACCAAGGAGACTTAGGGTTATCTTATATATATATATATATATATATATATATATATATATATTTATTTTATGTCGAGATAACCGCACCTTCACATTGTCGCATATAGGCACACACCAAAGAGTGTTTTTTGCAACATCTGTTGTCGCGGGTCCCTTTAAAAGTGTTTTTTGCAAATGGAACCGGAAGAACCGACAACAATGTGCAGCATTTTGAAATACGAATTTTAAGCTCTTACCACAACCAATTCCAACCAAATTCACTCTATCTGATCTTAGGCTTTAGGAGTTGACTTTAGGCACATCCAATGATTAGATTTTCACCAAAATATCAAGTAAAACACTCATTCATTCAAATAAATACACTATAAAAAGAGCTTGTTCCAAACACTCTCTCTCATAATCTATTTCAAGAAAACTAACAATGCCTAAGTCAAACAAAGAAAAGAATGCTCCAAATAACCTTAAACGTAACGCTAGGATTAGCATCCAACCTTGTTGCTTTAGTAACCCTCATCCGTCATCACCTCTATACCAAGCTCTTTCACCTCCAACCGACTAACAAACGGCTCCTCCATCATCTCCAAATGTTTCTTCACTACTTTCACCAATCACAACCTCGGGAATCTCACCAAGCAAACTTTTGCTCACTCTAAAGTCATCTCCACCTCCACTAACCTCTCCTCTACTGGCACCAACACAACCTTCCAAACACTCCTTGCCTCTAACCATCAACTTAGACCCTGTTGAGCTTATCTTCTCAACCCCTCCTACTTCTCCATATGCTCTCTTTGACTTCCTAGAAGACCTACCTCCTCGAACCACTAATCCTCCTCTACATCGACCATCATTTGAATCAATCGAATGCTCGACAAATAAACCTCCTCCTCTTCCGGTCATGGAGTCTCCTCTCCTACCATTTCCACCACATCTTCCGCCTCTAGGGCCTAACCACCCCTTTCCTATGCTCACCCATGAAATATTTTGCGAACATTGCCAACGCACCAGAGTCGTTGTCGACAACCTTCATGAAGAAATTCGATTCATCCTCAATCACATTCTCGATCGTCTCAACGTTCTTGCTCATAACTACTAGACTAAGGCATTAGGAATAAAATAATTGTGTAACATTAAATAAGATCGGTTGTACTCTTGATTAATGTTATAATGCTATGGTTCAAGAAAAATGTATTGTGTTATCTATTCCCAGCATAATCTTTTCAATTCAACTTCTTTTTTAAAAAAGTCAAAGTTTTTGACTGTGCACAATAGCCGGTTCCTTCGTCTTTCAAAGCCGGTTCTATCGTAGGGACAAAACCGTCCATGCCGATTCTACAAAAATATTTTATAGCTTTTGGACTATCACATTTGTTTTGTCGGTACTCCTAAAGCAAGGGGGAGCTCATGCCATCTTAACTAGAACCTTTTTTTGTAGCATTACATGACATTTATGTTTTCCTCAAGAGGAATACCTATAATAAAGGGGAGTTTTGGATCTCGGTTCAAACCAACTCAAGACAATCTTGCATTTACTTCATGACAATTAAAAAAAATGTCATGCCTTGATACTTTTAAAAAAATGGGTGTTACTTCCATCAAGGAAAAAGTACTGCATATCATCGATTCATCTCGATCTAACTTTTACCTCTCTTCCTCTTCTAACTAGAATTATCTCTTCAATATTTTTGTTTCGAAAAAGGGGGAGAAGGGAAGTAAAATGGAGGAAAGCAAAATGGAACTTAACCCACAACCATAAATCATACTTCCATTGGGCTAGTTTACTTCCAGTAAGTTTCATTTTGTTGTCATCAACAAAAAGGGGGAGATTGTTAATACAAATAAACCAGTAAAAATGTTTATTTCTATCTTACGATCTTACTATGTTTTGTTGATGACAACTAATAAAACTGTGTTAAAGTAAACTACCCAAATCATATACATGTTGCATCAACTCTCACCTTTCCATTTTTTAAAATAGTTAGAATTACAAGTAAATAATTTAAATACTACTTTTATCATTCACAACATCATCAAATACAACATATCTTAGGGTAATCTTACAAGATTACATATGATCCCTCAAGATTTTGTATATCAAAATCTGGATTTGGTTATTGTTGGCCGGTTCCATTGAAAAACACTAGCTGGTTCCCTTCTGAAATGGAACTCGTAGAACTGGGCTACAGTGCATTTTTTTGGCTATAAATACCAAGTCATTTCTCATGTTTACTCACCCTTTTCTAATTCTAAACTCTCTATTTACTGATCATTCTCCTCTCATCAATTCTTGTTTAGTTTCTTTTAGCATTTGTAGGTAATTCTCTTCAAGAAAGAAATTGCCAAACACCCCTTTGAGACGATCAAGTTCCAAGTATATTGCTTTGCTTCTCCATTCGCATCATCAAGATCATATCTCTAATTTTTGTACATCATATAGTAGTTGTACTTGTATTCATCCTCTTTGTAAACCAAGTGTAGTGATATTGGTGTGATTCTACCGTGTGAAGAATCCGATATTTAGCTCTGTACCGTTAAAAGGTGTAAGCGACGTTGTGAGGCTTCTCTGCCAGTTGAAAGGAGTTTGGTGACTAGTGTTTACTAACTCTCGAGTAGGTGACTCAGGGAGTGGAGTAGGGCAAGGAAGGTGTCCTTGTAGCCGAACCACTATAAACGCTTGCGTCTTGGTTGTTTCTCTCTAACTCTTTACTTTCTTGCATTACATTTATTCTCTAACCAAACATCAATATTGTGCAAGCTTGATATAAGATCATAATTTTTTTGAAAAGTAAATCTTAAAACAAGAAAACTATTTAACCCCTCCCCTCTTCTAGTTTTCCACATGTTTGATGTTGACACTGGAAGGATCGTCACTGTGAATACTAAAGAGTATCACTCAAATGTTCTGGCAAAATCACAAGGATAGTGCGTAGGACTCTTTGTTATCACTTGTGTTCTAGATGTTGAACAACAAGTGTTTATCAAGAAATGCATCCTCATGAGATTTATAGATTGATCTCTTAGATCTAGACTCGATTTGTGCATTTTGGTTTTAGTACTTAGAGGCCGGAGCAGACTGTCACCTTTTAAATATTAACTAACTTAGAGTGAGAAACTCAATAGAAGTCGTGTTGATCTCCGTGACAATTGAGACAAGTCTCTTTTGAGAGAAACTCGATTAGCTAAGAAGGGTTGTGCAGTGCATCACTGGGTCTATGATGTCTTGTCTTCAATACTAGAATTTATCTTTGTAAAAACCGATAGCATATATATTGACTCGGTTTCTTCCTAAAGGTGTATGGAGGGCTTCTTTCTTTAGACCCTTTATCCTTGCATTTATTTTTCTTTCTTCAACCACTTCAATGCTTACCAAGACGTCTTTACTAACACCTTGTTGCAATTGTTCCAATGTTAGCTCAATCTTAATCGGCATTATTCCCTTAATCTCATTCATCTCCAATTATACCTAAGGACTGCTATTTCTAACTATGGAGTGTCCTTGGGTAGATCTCTCCGATTCTGGTTGGATCATAGGACTAATGCCTAACCTAACCACCTTATGACTTCATAATCATCGTAAGTTAATAGGTTGTTGGGTATTTGATCGTAACCATAAAACCATTGAAAAATCAATCAAAGTGTTTGATAGAAATTAAAACGTTTAACACTTTAAGAGTTTCTTTCTTTTGGAATGCCCCCTACACATGTGCATCGATATTCAAAATTATTTTTCACTTGAAGGAAAGAGTTAATTATCTGCACTTAAACACTTGAGTCTTATAGATCACATTTTAATCAATTTTCCCTCCCTATGAAAATAATAAATCTCTTAGTATTTTCATACCAATTGATTAAAATTTAGGACATGAAAAAGTTTCATGGGGAGAAAAATGTTGAAGAATGATTATGATGAAACATTTTTCTTTTTGCTATCCCTCAATTTCACATATATGACACCAATTTTAATAGTTGGCATATGACATTAAAAATTCCATGTGAAATTGAGATTGAGCCACTTTTATATGTTTTAAACAATGTGAAAAATCAAGTTTTAGCATTTAATTTCTTTCACTTGTTTTAACATTTTGAAATGTTTTAGACACACAAATTAGACATATAAGGATGTGTCTAAAAGCATTAAACTTGGTTTTAAAAGCTCCCCCTCAAAAATTAATCTACTTATAAAAAGATGATTTGACTTTTGAAAGTTTCATGAGAGGGAGTGTTGAACACACAATTTTGAAAGATTTTGAAAAACCTTTTGAGAAATTCATGAAAAATTGTGTCCAACAGTTTTGAAAACCAATGTTACTTGAGCTCAAAAGACTTTGAATGTCTTTGGTTTGACGTTGTGTATCAGCTCAAGTCCGAGAAGTTGTTATCTTCTCGTTGTGAGGATAAGTGTACATAAGCGCATATTTTCCTTTATTTGAAGTATGAGTCCTAAGCTGATACTTACTTAGAAGTCGTGTGTCCCGAGCAAGAAATTTTTGAAAAAAATGCTCAAGACTAAGAAGATTTCTCTTCTTTTTAAGATAAAGTGCACTAAAACGTACACTTTTCTTTTCTTTAAGGACCGGGTTATGTACTGAATTATACATAAGCCATCAGAAAATTAGAAATGACACGTTTTGAAAGCATTTGAACTCTTGCTCGAACTTTAAATACATACCCATGACAATGTTAATCATTATTTCTAGTTACGTAAATGTTATCGACTCCAAGAGACATGTCTAGAAGATTCTTTTTGGTATTTTATTCATTTTTTAATTTTCTATTTGGTTTTTAGAAGTTTCTATTTTTGTATTTTTCTTTTTAAAAGTTATTTTCTAAAATCATTAAAGATGGAATGTTTATACACAGAAGAGTATGATAAAATATTTACATTCGATGAATCCTTTGAAGAAATGGGTTCGGAAGCTGTTGAGGTATCTGCACTAAGAGAAGAAGAGTTTGCACAAATAACCTTTTTTGGAGAACATGTTTCCTTTCCTAATGGTATTGCACTATCATTTGTGTTGAGGCAAGTTCCAACAGTCTTTCCCGTAGGAATCTACCTAAGACCAACATTAGTAAAGAGTCTATCCGTTGGTTTCCATGTAAGACCAGATATAGGAGGTGTTGTTTTCAGATACACAGCCAAAGACTTCTTTGGAGAAAACCTTTGTCCTATGGGGATCTGTCTGCCAAGATTCTTAGAATTGCTTTTCTTTTCTACGGGTATGTATCTTTTTGTTATCTTATGGGATTGTGCATCCTTTTTCTATGCAGAGGCATGAGAAATCACCTCAGAGAGGTTTTTAAAAATGCAATTATCGTGATTTGCATTGTAGATGCACCTTTTGCATGTAAGACATACTAAGTCTTTTAGAATTCAAGAAAGGCTTAGATTTCCTAGGTGGTTCTGCTATGTTTACAACTTTATTCGATACACGACTACTCATGGATGGTGGCCAATTCCTAGGTTGTTTATACGAGTTCCTAGATTTCGGTTTGCTACCATTAGTAGTGTATGGTATTCTAACAAGAGTAATCACACTAGGTTTTGAGTCCAAAGCTTTGTCTTTCTGAAGTTGTGCCTTTTTCTTACCTTCCTCTAGGTAGTAGTTATGAACCATGTCATTTGAACCTACAGATTCATGTAGTGACTGAAATGACACACGCTTTATACTATTCCTAGAAGGGTCAGGTGCATTCATATGATAAGGCTTAGCAAAAGCAAATTGGCTTTCTTGAGGCCAAGTGTTGGGATTAAAAGACTTCTTGATGATCATAGAGTTACTACTGCTAAGGTTTGTGTAACTACTGCTAAGCAAAAGTTAGTGGTGTTCATTAACTCTAATGAAAATATGCTAAGTAGTTAGTACTGCTAGTGTAACTTAGTTACTACTGCTAGTGCAACTTAGTACTGCTAGTGTAACTTAGT